>VUQS01016056.1:2307-17364 GCA_015108495.1 Heterochromis multidens | reverse complement strand
CAAAAGTCCTGGAAAAAAAAAAAAAAAAAAAACATCAACTAAAATGGCTGAAAACACAGTTGGGAATATGGGTCCCTTAGGAGCTACTTTGCGTATAGCGAGCTTTGTATATCTCCGATCATTTCAGAGTTCTCTCATATACAGTTGTAAATAAGTTTTGGTTTTTTTTGGTTTTTTCTGTGCTACCTCCAGAAATCCAGAAATCTCACTTGTCTTTCCAAGTTCTTTTATTCTTTACAGAACAAGAGAAGGTCACTGATGCTTTTCGGCTCATCTCCCTCTAGTCCTGCCATGTGTCAAAAGCCACTCTCATGCCTCGAGCTATTCCTCAGTGCAACAACTAAGATTTGAGCTGGTGCCAAAGAAAGAGAGTCCACATATCTCTGGATTCAGCTTCCTTCCACTGGTTGCAAGTACTTATCGAGTTTAAACTTGCTCTGATGCCCAGATATGTATAAAATGACCTTATAGTTCAGTATAAGGGATTAGGTGAAGACTCTCAGGCAGGACCTTACCAGCTGATCCTGAGTCTAGATCTGTACTAGAGGTCCCTAAGCCCTTCAACTATACCCAGCAAGAGGAACTTTCAGTATGCACATTTACTTTGATGCAACTGTTTTTCATCCTATCAGTTTTTACCTGTGCTTTTGTTTTTCCAAAAGTTAAATTAGTAGGTTGCTGGAAGAACAATTGAAAATAGTTAACATACTAGTTAATCTGGGAGGAGGCAGATTAGTGGCATGGTTCGGTTCCACTTGTCCCCTTAAAGGGAAGGGGTAATGGAAAATCAATACAAAACAGTTCTGAGTGATCACTTTTAACCCTTGATGAAACATTTCTATCCTGATAGGAGTATTCTCCTCCAGGGTTAGGAAAGCACTCTTCACCACTGTCATCAAAAAAATAAAAGAATAAGGGAATATCTTTTAGAAGAACAGTCTTCATCCCTCCATTTGAGTTATAGAGATTTGGAGAATCAGCATCAAGCATGGGGGCCAAGCACCTTACTACTCTATAGCAGCAGCTATACCTGTGGAAGAAATGCTATCTGATGGTTGGTGGTGTATAGGTTGAGAAGGGAAACAAAACAAAACCAAAAAAAAAAAAAAATCACCTCTTGCACTACTATTGCAAAACATTAATTATCAAATCAAGAATACACAAAGTGAAACACTGTGGATCATTACCTGTACTGGCAACACCTGGGTCCCAGGGTCTCATGGGAGAGCCCCTTATCACATTTTCTAAAACAGCGCCAGAATATGTCAAACCAATACAGCTTTACAGAGCTACTTTTAGCTGCTCCCTTGTTCACAAGGGGTCACCACAGCGGGTAACTACACGTTTGGTTTAGCAGATTTTGTTGCCCTTCCTGACACTACCCCAAAGGGATTTGTGTCTCCTTGTTAGTTTAAAGTGTAAACCACTCCACTATGGAGCTACAAACCAATACACCTGTATATGCATGTTAAATCCACACTACATCATATACTGCAAGTACTGACCTGATAATTTCTTGCTATGATCGTTACTAACAGTACCAGGTGTAATTAGTAGCATCAGCAGTGTGTAAAAATAGGAAATAATAGGCTACAGTACAATAGGATGAGCCAGTGACAGGCCGAACTGTCGATCCCTTTAGTTTTCCTCTCTTGTCTGAAAGGCTTTCTCTCTTTTCGCTCTCATTTACGCCTGACAAGCCTTCAGGACCTTGGACAGCACCCTGGCATCAGAGCTGCCGAGACAACAAGCAAAATTTCCCTTCTGTCCAGGGTGCGGCTCGTTGGAATTTTGCACGTTGCCCTGGCTGTCCTAATACCAGGGGGTGCTGTCCGAGGTGTTGAATTTAAGCTCTAAGCTACTATGGTGAAATTTCACAATAAAATGTCACATTTTCACTCTGTGCTCTCTTTTTGCCCGGGTTTGGAAAACTGCACTGAGAGAGCCCTAGCCCTCTGCCTGGAATAGCAGTGGACACCTTTAAAAGCTGCGGGCTGTAGGTCTAGATAGTTGGCTTATCCGCCTTACAGGACTATTTATAATTGTGTGCATACATTTTTTTTTTTTTTAAATATTAGGTGGACGTGCCATGCAGTATTTATGGAGTACGTCATTTGCTTCTCGTAGTGTTTCTTAAGCGCAGTAGTAGTCTGTATTACATAAAGGCCTATTTAAAATAAGGAATAAATAATTTTCCTTATTGGTAATTTGTCCCGAGGGACTGTTGTCTCTCCAAATGAGGTAATTCCCCCCACTGTGCTGACTACTCTGAAGAAGGCGGGTCAGATCGTCAGTGTGGGAGAAATCCACGGGCCCATCAGCAGTAGCGCTGAGTGAAGCAGAGCTGAGAAATGCGCGTTCACTGAGCCGGAGGAAGGAGCACGGCTGCCTTTTCCTCCACCGCGCCTCACTTATATTAACCGCCTCATCACTACCATCAGCATCCCACCGCCCCCGGCATACTACCATTAAAAAAGACTACGGTTTCTGGATGGAATTTTGCTCAGGATTACTATAATTTGCTATATTTACACGGGTTTTATTCGTCCGGAATCGACTCTCTGCGCGAAAAGGTAGGAGCAGATTAAAACTGGTCTAGTCCTGTTTTTTTGTTTGTTTGTTTGTTGTTGTGTTTTTTATTCTTTCCTCCCACACCATCCTCAATAGATTATTTGTTAAGTGAGGATGTTTAATTTGTGGGATTCTGAAGTTTCTCTTTAACAATATCCTGTGAATTTGATGTGGAATTGACTTTGGGCTGAGATGAGGATTTAGGCGCAGTGGGATGGCTTGGATAATTATAATTGGAAAGCTCTCACCCGCAGTTTAACCCTAAAAGAGTGGGTAGGTTTGTGAAGGGGGAAACATATCTCGGGAGATTACGTGGACTTATAAGAGCTGATTTTTTTAAATAAGCAAATTCGTAGCGGATGAGTGAAGAGCGTAGCGATGGAAAGTTTTAGTTCACCGAATCGGTCGGAGAGAACACTAAAGGAGAAACTACCCGAACTATTTCCGATTAACAAACCGTTTCTTGTAAACTTCACCCTCGAGTCCTGCTCAAATTTCGCTTCGTAATTTCCAAAGCAAAGGTTCGTAAGCCCTTGAGCCATACACAGTCAGACTGCCACCGTGTGAGAAGCAGAGGGAAAGCTGGAGTGCTGCTGGGGGGAAAAAAGAAAAGAAACGTTGCCGGCTGTTTTATTCATCCGTGCGGGCATGCGTGTTGGATTTCTGGCAGGTTTTAAATGCTTTTTTATCAGTTGAAGATTTAAAAATTTTCCATTAAGGGATGAAATTACTCATGTGATCGATAACATCATTTTCTGTTGCACTCATATTGTGAAAGCTTGGCTGTGCGGAATTGAAATGTCCACCGGGGCTTTCAGTAGAGACTACAGTATCCCTATAATTTAATATTTCTGCATGAACTTGTGTCTGAGCTGACTGCAGAGTTACCGGTGATCTCGTGCCTACCCTTATTTTCTCTAAAGAGTGTTGATCTTTATAAAAGTCTATTTACTGAAGCCCACGGTGGATTACGTGATATATTTAGGGGCTATTTCCTCATCTAAAGCATTTTTTTTTTTTAAATGATTAAATACTGGGCTATTTTTTCTTAACTGCAACATCTGGAGCCTTGCACAGATGTTCAGTGGGAGAGAGAAGAATTGTAATGTGTCCATTCGTGGCCTGCTGGTGCCAGATTGAAGTTTATGCTCCCAAGTTTTGCACTGTATGTTAAATTACTTCACTTTATTCCCGGTTCACCCTAAAATGTCCCTTCTGTTCCGTGGACCCCACTTCGTCTTACTAGCAGTGGACTAGCAGGTCCGGGCACACTCCTAATGCAGCATACCCTTTGCTGCTGTGACTGCTGTCGGATTAAATCGTTCCTCCGGGCTGCAGTTTGTGATGGACAGGGAACACAGCAGGGGACTGAGGGGTCTCCAGTGCGTGATAGGGGCTCGGCTACATTACAAAACATGTCTATAAATCTGCTGCACCGAAGCTGGACGTCAATGCATCATTTATGGGCAGTCAGTGACGGTATCCCACACAGGTCATCTCATATCCTGCACTATTTAATAATTCAATGTGTATATCCCGGAAAATATGGGCTTATTCTAGCAGGTGTTGCAGAACAAGTTAGCTGTTGTAGCTCTGCCTTCCCATTTTGAAATGATGTGACTTCCTGTTTGTTGAACAGAGGACAAACAGGTTTGGGTTCATGCTAGTTAAACACATGTATTTAATTAAGAAGCCCAAAACAGCTTGTTAATTTTCCTTTTTCACCCTGTGGAGTGAGGACTGCTGGGAGCTCTCAGGCATGCTGTTAGCTGAAGGGCATCTTTCATAACAAGCCTGTGAGGAAAAGTGTCAGGAACATATTCTGTATAAAACTTGACTTGGCACTATATTAGCTTCATTTAGCTTAGCTTCCAGGGGGAAAGTTTTTGACTTTAAACAGGGCTTATAGTCAGTCAAATGGTGGGCAAAATAATGTTTTTAAGGTCCAAATCAATCTAAGGTCAAATGGAGAATCTATGGTAAACCAGGTGTTTAACACTGGAGTTATGATATCTCCATTAGTGCCATTCAGTGTCAAAACCATGGCTTGCAGACTATAGGGACACCTGATATCTCAGTTAGGCAACACACAAACAATAACTCATGTTAATTGAATAGAGTCCAGGGCCAATTTTTATACCAGGCAGGCATCTCAGGTTTCATGGGCATATTGAGCCTTGCTTATTCGAGGGACACACTCCTCCGTAGTTGGTGGCTTGGGTGGACGCAGTAGTGTTCAGGGTGATTTCACCACACAGAACCTTTTAACCTCTCCGCTGTCTCACAAAGTCACTTTTAAGACAAAGACAATCATCCAGTCAGGCAACCCAGTGTTGTCAGAGAGGCACAGTCAGGTACACTCCTGCACAGGGACACACATGCGTGTGTACACAGTGCATTAGCATAGGTATCAGTTTCTAGAATTCAATAGCTTGCCTGCTGCAGCAAGATTAACTATTCAGGGCAGGTGGTTAAAGGGCCTATTGTGTTGCATGGTTCTGTGCTACTGTCATGATTGGACAATGCGTTTGTCTGGTGGGCAGCCCACTACCAAAACAATTGCAAGGGCAAAGGGCTGGAAGAGTACACACATATATAAGGTTTCACCATGTGAATCATTCCTTGCTCTGCAGAGCAAAATCAAATAGAACTAGATGAGTACAGGTGTAGCATGCAAAGGCCAGTGAGCTAGTTAATATTCAGTACTGCTGTCATCTGGGTTTGGGTGATGTGAAATCGTATTCACTGGAAGAAATAAAAACAAAAACAAAAAATGTTAGTGGCGGGATTTGAAAATGAAGTGGTACCATCCTAACATCTTTCTGAATAGCTGTTTATGATTGTAATCCCCCAAAGATACGCAAATGAGAAAGGGAGAGTGGCGGTGAATAATTAGTCATATTTATCAGGATCCCAGCAGACCCTTACAGACAGCAGGATAACGTTTGAGGCTAAACACATGCTCTGGCTCACCTCAACAGATTTCCACTCATCATGGAATCAACAGCAACACCGGCCCAGTAGATGGTTTGATTTATTTGTTTATTTTTCACAATGCAGCTTTGTTGTGCTCCCACTATTTAGGAATTCATCTCTCACACGAAGGCTTTACAACTGTCAGTGATTACTTGAGTGGACCTTCAAATAAAATGAGTAATTGGCAGAAATAGAAAAGTGCATAAAATGCTTGTAAACCTTTAATTGGCGTTCAGTGGCTATTTAGTGCTATTTAATGACCACCTAGAGAGTCAAATCTGCATTGAATGGTGCTCTCAGTATCCTTTCTAATTCATCTAAACTCATAGGCACAATTTGCCTAATTGCTGCTTTCCCTATTCCACATCCTCTGAGTACCGTTTTACATCTGAACTAGCTTTATAACTCTAGTGTAAGTTAGCATGTTGTAACAACACTAAAACATGTCCCTACAGTTAAGCCAAAAGCTCACAGACATGTTAGTCTGACAAATGATCTTTTTGTTGCCAAAGTACTACAGTATATTGGCTAACTAGATATAAAATATTACAGGGTTTGTCAAATGTTTAAAGGCTTGGGATCCCTTACAGAAGAGAACGTCTTCCAAGGACCCCCTCATAATCCTAACATTGATTTAGCTGGTCCAGGATTGGGGATGCGGATCGTTTGAAATATTTCCCTGTGCTCACCAGCTACATAGCTAGCTGGCTAATAAACCAAACTACACTGCAGCAGGAATGGTTCCTTGCAGCCTGAGAGGAGTGAGCTGTTTCATGACAGATTGGCATGATGTGTCATAATCATATTAATTTCTACTGGCCCTAAGAGGAGGATGAAGTGGACACAACATGCTTGGCATAAATGCTTCCCATTTGTACAGATTTAATTGATACAACATTTTATAACTCAGAGAGGGGACCCTTCCCTGTGAGTCCCTGAACTCCACTTTGAAAACCACTGGAAAATAATACATTCTTTTAAAAATCTTGTGAGTTGATGCGTTTCATTACATCACATACAATATTTGTGTCACACATTCCTTGGCAGGTGGTTGCTTTGTTTTGCGAATTGGTACTAGAAAATGGGGATTCTGCTTAAAGAAATGTATTCATTGCTGTCTGCTCTTTTCCTGCAGTTTAAACCATGGGGCGTGGAACTGGACCAACGATGACAAAAAAGGAAAATCGCAAGTTGCAGCTCTCAATCACTGACAAAACACGCTACAGCTCACCTTCATCATAGCAATTTTACGTGTACACTTTATGTGGAAACTGGATTTTTTTTCTCTTTTTTTTTTTTTTTGAATATCTCTCCATAAACTTGGCTGATAAGATAAGATCCTATATCAACATTAGATCTGCCTCTAAGATAAAAACAGGATATTGCATTGTCTGCTTGACTATCTATGTGGAATATAACATTCAGCAGAAAAACCCTGGAACAAAACCATAATCAGATGTTAATGTCACTTTGAGGATCTGCCCCCAGTTCTCACCCTCTTCTGAGCTCCCTGTTATTCTCTACCATGAATCCAAACAGCCTACCTGGATGTTTCCTAATGCTGCTAAGTACCATGCTGGGCCTAAGCAAAGGCTTGGAGTTTACCGGCTCTGAAGGTCAGTGGGCTCGCTACCTGCGCTGGGATGCCAGCACCAGAAGTGACCTGACGTTTCAGTTCAAGACTTCAGAACCAGAGGGCCTGATGCTCTACTTCGATGATGGTGGATATTGTGACTTTCTGCTTCTCACTGTATCTGAGGGTAAGCTGCAGCTTCGTGTCAGTATCGACTGTGCCGAGACCATCATCACCTCTGATAAAATGGTTAACGACAGCCGCTGGCACTTTGCCGCCATCAACAGGCACAATTTGCGGACTGGCTTGGCTGTGGATGGCCAGACCAAGACAGAAGAGGTGCGGCCTCAGCGGCAGTTCATGAAGATTGTCAGTGACCTCTTTCTTGGAGGCCTCCCAGGGGACATCCGCACATCTGCCATCACCCTGCCCTCTGTCCGTGAGCTATCGCCATTCAAAGGAATTATCACAGACCTCAGTTATGGGAGTAAGCTGCCCACGCTTATCAATAGTCAGAAAGTACGCTTGGAGATGATGGGCCTATGCACAGAGAACCCCTGTGAAAATGGTGGGATCTGCTCACTGGCAGATGGAGAACCCTACTGTGACTGCTCCAAAACTGGATATGTAGGTCGATACTGCACTGAAGGTAAGAGGGCTGGCTCCAGAGCCTTTCTGTATCAAGCCCGATTATTGCTTAAAATTTTTGTAAGAAAAATTTAGTGGGATTTCTTACAAATATAGACCTCAACCAGCAGCACATCTGCTGTCCGCTTCCAGGTATACAGTAAAAACGATTATATGATTACCCTTCATATTTGCTTTTTGCATATGTTGCATTGTTAAAATCATCTCATACCATGTGGCTTTAAGCAACACAATAAATCTCAATACAAGCCCCTGATTTAGATTCAATTTCCATAACTGTGCTGCCATTCCCGCTGCACCTAATGCGATTTGTGCCACACCAAACTTCATTTATGATATGCCTTGAAAAATGTGCATTGATTGCACAACAGTGTAATTTATATAAATCAGGAGCATCTATACTCTCGTGTGTTTGAGAGGTTTAATGCAATTCATGCAGGACAGAATGAAAATATTGTGGGTTGTTGCTCTTACAGCTTCTTTTAGAACGTCTTCGTATTTCATGTGGGAGTTAAATTGGAGGTGATGTGCTCAGCATTTCCTCTCCCTTCACAGTTATTACTTTTGATGAGGCAGTGGTGGATATGGTATTAGCTGATATGACTAAAATTACAATACTGAGTTCTTTTTTTTTCTCCCATTAAATGTATTCAGATTTTGCAAGGTGCTGCAGGGACCTGAAGGTACACACAAAGTTTGGATGAGAAATAACTTCATGTGTTTTTCTTCTGCTTCTGTGCCAAGGCCATCGCTTCTTTGGGGAGTGTAATGAGATGCAGCTCTTTGAGGATATTCTACTCCACTTTATCTTCACATCCTAAAAGCTTTAGTTATAAAAAGTTTTTTTTTCCAACTAATGCCTATGTATACTCTCAAATGGCCCGACAAAACCTGCCACTGGTCTTTCTCTTCCTTTCCAGGAAATATATATTAAAAAAAAAATCCTTTTACTACACACAAACTACTTTAAGTTTTTGTACGGCATTGCTGCTGCTGCTGCTACTTAATGGTAAAATCTCTCATCGTTCAAAACACACTGCTGCTTATAGCCTTGAGATCAGTGCCAGCTGATGCTAAGAATAAGTTGCTCTTTTTTAGGTATTGCATTCCCCACAACACAAAATTTTCTTCTTTTTTTTCATATTCAGAAGAGTAACCTTTTAAACACACAATTTCACTCTAACCTTACACGCTTAACTCTTTTGTTCATTTGTATGGATTGCAGGAGATCCCTTTGCGTGAACAGACCCATGTCAAATTTCCTCCCCTCCTGACCTACTTCCTGCCTGTCTAAATCAAACTGACATGGCTGAGGGATGACTCCATTTTGCCAGAAATCAGAGGAATGCTCACTGAACGCTATAGCACTAATGACAAGCTATTTTAAACTCTAGCTGATACAATTCAAATGTTTTTTAAAAATTGTCATCACTGTAGCTTGCCTTTAAAATGTGAATTTTTCCAATTCTATGGAGTGCATTTTTGTTGTCTTTTGTTTCCTAATATGCACTAAAATCTGCTGCTCAAATGAAGCTGTTTGAACCTCAAATCCCAAGCGCTAGCCTGTGGCATTGTTGAGGACAGCACGCGATGTGCTGGTTGCAGAGCAGTCAAGCGAACGGACTGGACTTGACCTCTTTTCTCTTCATCCCATTTGCTCACTGCCTGTGTCGAACAGTCGATAGTGCAGGAGCAGGAGGTCTGTTTGTCTGAGAGCTGATGGTGGAACTATGACATCTTTGTGTTAGAATGACCGAGGTTTTAAGAGTGCGCTTGCGACTCAGCCAGGCGGCTTGGACATGGAAGAAGGTGGTCATATCTTAGCTGCAGGGCAGAGCAAGTGCAATGTGTGAGGTTACCACTGGCCTGTTGTACCCTAATTTGTCACACGAGGTCAGCTATTGGACAAAAAAACACCCCCTGCTTACTTCCTTCTTTGTCTGTGTATCCTTCTATTCAGGCATCTGTTCTTCATCTTCCTCTGATTTCAGGCTATAAAAAAGGGAGCTGGGGAGGGTAGTCATGTTAATTCCCCAGCTGAACTGACTACTGCTCTTTTCTGCTCTCCCATTAACTGATGTGGCTGATTGTTGATTATGCCACAGAGACTGGGAACCATAATTAGGAGGATAATGAGAACAGAGATGGCTAATTTGCCTGGAAAATGCCTGCGCAAACACCGCCGTCAATTCAAACTGTCTGTCGGCAAACTAGCGAAGAGTTCCTTTACTGTTATGGCCACATGTCCACAAGTGGCAAAGTACTTGTTGTTCATGCAGCCCTTGAGCACAGAATGTTTTCAAGGAATATTCACACACCTGTCCTGTCAGTATATTGTGATTATGCTGTACATTAATGAGCAATGAAATGAACAATTTGTCAAATCTGTGAATATGTTTATGTTGCATTATCAGATGCAGGAGTCCCACACTTGTGCGTGTCCACTCCGACACATTTGCATTTATAGGCGTGCACGCAAACACACGTGGACGCGGACGAGGCCCTGGAGCTGCTCGTTAAAATGGGCAGATGGCTGACTGACTGAGTGGACTGGGCCTTGGAAGAGTTTTCCCAGCCGTATTTTTAATGGTAGCCTGCTAGCCGACTGGCCTGGAAGGAAAATACAAGGAGTGGGCAGAATTCACATGTGTGATGAGAAATGAGAAAATGGGAAAGTGGGATAAAGTCTGTGTTTGCCACTTGCACTGAAAAACATCCTTATTCCCACACTGGTGCTCCCCGTCCTTCTTTTTGTGGCGTGGATTTCTTCTGTTTTAAATTAGTGGGGTCAGCCTTCTGTTAAAGCATCATCATTTCACTGCAGTGATAATTATGAGACGGTTCCGTTCTCTGAGCTCCTGCAGCCCTTCCAAAAACCATCCAGCTCAGCTTGCAGCTTAGCACCGTAAACAGTTGGCCATAAAACACATGTTCCGTCTCTCCTCCCGTGTGGATCAGGATGTAGCAGTGTGACTAACTGTGTCATGGCGATGAAGTGAAATTAGACGCCACTCGCTCTCCATTCGTGTCGACTTTGACATGCAAATCTGTAGCTATAGCTTTGGTGCTTTGCCTTACCATTGATTATTCTTAAACTGCTTCTTTATGCAGAGTCATCTTTATTATTCTTCTGTTATTAGTTGTGCAAATATCACTATCTTTTATGGTAATGATCTGGATATAAAATCTCTTTCAGTTCAATTAACTTAGCGGTGGTGACATTATGAAATCTCTTGAATACCTTGCGGGGTTTATTTGTTATATAAAGATATGCATAAGGTCAAGGTTGTTAAGAGCTGCACAGGATTGTTTAATGAATATATAAAATGATCATTCATTTCCTCTTTCAGGATCCCACATCCTGCATTTGTAATGAGCAGTTTAAGGACTCCTTTTGCTTAAAAAATATGCAGTGACTTGATGGAAGGTTAGTAATTGAAGGCTAGGGCAAGCAAACTGTTAAGTAAGTGCTGAAATGGTGCCTTCAGGCTTAGCTTTGGGGATTAATAAACAGACATGGAAAAAATGACAGTTACAATAATCTTACTATAAAAAGTAGGTCAGGGAGAAAAAAAAGGGGAAAAAATGGTCCAGGGACTTGCCTGATTCCAGTGCACGGGGCATTTGTGTCTAGTGCCCATGCTGAAAATTATGCTTGGATTTGAGTGGTGAAGCTGCTGGTAAAATAGAGCAGGGGATTATGCTCAGACCACATGTCCTCCACAGCACAGTGGCTTGTTCTGAGCACTGTCGCTACAAGAGAAAAGGTTTTATCTACATGGGAAACTAAGAATTTAACACACAAACACGCACAATATCTGGGCGCAAGCATTTGCACAGTCAGGAAAAAAAAAGTGTACCTGCTGCTGCTGATTCAGGCACATAAATTCAAGCATTATAACCCCCCCCCCTCCAGAGTCACTTCTTGAGAACTGGAACTATGCTGTGCTGTCCATCAGCTGGCTTCTACCCTCCTTTCCCACACTTCCGTGCTTCACCCTTCCCTTTCCTCAGCCAATGTCATTCTTCTTGTGTGGGAGGAGAGGTAGCATCCATTTTAGACTCCCTAAAGGAGACAGGAGGAAATCTCACTTCGTCTTCACCATCCCCTGCTGCAGAATTTGTCTTCCTGCCCCTCCTCTCAAATGATATATCTGTTGTGGGTTGAGTTTGTTAAATTTAACATTAAACAAGGACTTAAAGCTGTCAGGGACGGGGAAAAAAAAATGAAACATAGAAATCCCTGGATGTATCTAGTAGTGGGAAACAGGCCACTCCTCTTTGTAGACTGGGCAGAGATCAAGGCACATCACTAAGTCACATTAATATCTGATATTGTGTGTTAGAGCTGGTATTTAAAATGTCTGATGTCGTCTGTCTTAATTAAGATGTGTTTAATTTTCCTCTCGTCAGTTCTTGATGCTCCTTGGGGGCACCGATTACAAGCCTGAGTATTCCTTTTAGGATGCAAGCTCCAGGTTTGTGACTAAAGAAGCAGAATAATAAATATATAACGGACTCGATTGATGTTGAATCCACTCAGTGATCTGTAATATTGCCTAAATCACACTGGCATGTTTGATACCCACAAGGTGTCACTGACGGGTGAACTCTCAGTAAGGATGTTTGCTGCAAGCAATGAAGCTTAACACGTGGCTTTTTTTATGTTGCCGTGCTGTACTATTAGTTACACCGGAACTCCCACAGTGAGCATTCTTCTGAAAGCACAAGGGGTGTGTTGATTTTGGGTGGACGATGAAATGAACATTGGGTGGGGCAGGGGGTTAAAATGGCAAAAGGGAAGGTGGAGGAGATAGGCAAGGGTCTAAGAACAAGCAATCCTGCAAATCCATAAAACTCACAACACCATAAATCCTCAGCAGCGTGGATTTATGTATTATTTTATGTGTGCAAGGGAATCTGTGTGATGCAAGAGGTGGAATATTATGTTACAGTGACAATATTCGAAATGTGGAAGAGTTGTTTGCTGAAATGTCGATCTGGTTCCCGAGAGGACGGGACAGATTAAATTTTATGCCTTTTTCTTTCCACAGGAGTTTACAACAAAGTAGTTATAATTAGGCATGTCAAGGGCCATTTCTTTGCTCCTTACATGATCACAAGTGTGTTAGGTTTTTGCATGTTAGATCAACATGCAAAAATGGCTGTAGAGTGTTGCTAATGCGATGCTTCTCTTTGCTTTCTCTCTTTTCCTGACATCTCCACAGCAGTCCAGAGAAAACCAGGTGAGTCTCGAGAAAAGATTGCCACAGTTTCAGTTAAAACTGTAGCAGCCGTTCATGTCCTCCCAAGTTCTAAATTATTTATGCATTCAGCTTTAAAATGTGAGCAAATAATTTACCATTAATTCTGTTTTAACACTTACATTTGACATGTATTCAGTAAACACCCTCCACAGTTAACTTTATATTCACAGAAACTGTTGCTCTTATTAGTCATTTGTCTGTTTCAGTGGAAAGCTTTCGAATGCACTTGGGGAAGCTTTGCTTTGAGTGTGATAGCCATGGTTTGCCATTATGCAAAGCATGCACAGTGACAATACAACTGTAGTATTGGCGTGTTGTTTTTCTCAATTTTTCCTCTCTGTTCCTATCTGTTTGATTTTTCTCTTCAAGGCCTCGCACACCTAAAGGCAGAGCAAGGTACTCTCTTCTCTTTCTTTGTAGATCTCTTTTATTTTTTAACTCGCTAGCCCCTGTGTTGGTTGTGAGCTGTAAATTTACAGTGTGTGCCTTTACTACCTGTCCGTTTGCATTTGTGTGTTGCAGTGTGCCCACTGCAGAGAAGTGGGGGGGGGCTTTGTGTGTGTGTATGTTTGTGTGTTTGCGCAGAGGGGTGCATGACAGCATGGCATGTCCCACACCTCACCTTTGTCTCTCTGTCTCTACGCTCGTGTGTGTCCTCAGCCTCCTTTCACCCAGGTTTCTGTGTATTACATAATTGTGTACTACTCTCACTTCCACAGCAAATAAGCAGTGACACAGTCCACTGTGTGGGTGTGGGGATGGGGTGAAAAACAGGGAAGCTTGGGGGGGGGTGGATAAGGAAATCACTGGAATTTAGGGAGACAGTTCAGAGGAGAATGAGGCTTATCTGGGATAGAGAGGGGAAAAGGGAACAATAAGGATCAAAAAGTGTCAAGGTAAGGTACATATAGGAAAAATAGTAGCAGGGTTTGCATTCATATTTGATGAATCTGCAGCAACACAATTTATACTCCAGTACGTCCACTGCCAGTGTAAGATAATATTGAAGTGTGGCTGGTGGATGGATGAAGACTGCAGACCCCATTTCTGAAGGCTGCTACAAGTGGCACATTCCTGGAATGCGAATTACTATTACTAAGATTAAAATGGATGTAGCTGCTTCCTTTCTGTTGCATCAAATTTGGTAAAGCTGCATTTGAGACTTTTTTGAACAAGCTTAAAAATACCAGTGTTCACAGGCTCTTAGTTACTCTGTAATTTAGATTTGTTTTTTTCAGATCTCACTGGCTTGTTGAAAGGGACTAGGAGACTTATTGTATTTCAAAATTAAAATCAATGTAACACTCCACAGAGTCCAAGGTTATTAATTTTGGCATAAGGTAACTGTGACTTTTCTCTAATTGTGCCCAAAGTTTGTCCAAGTGTTTTCAACTTTCACTTACCTAAACCAAACTATAACTGTGTGCAGATATTACAGAGAAATAATGTTCATACTTGTTCTTGGAAATAACATTTGACCATGGTTTTCTGTCATATAATATCTCAGTTATCATGAAGTTATGGTTTATTTACAGTATACTGTGCAACAGTCTTAAGCCACCCATCACTTTTTAATATTTTGCTTCCAAGGAGCCAGACTTGCAGTGTTTTTAAAGTGGTCTTGAGCAACAGTTCTCCAGGTTTTCTGAAGGTCTTTCAAAGTTTTCTTTGGACATCGGCTGCTTTTTCACACAGTTTCAGTCCAGTCCTTGTACCTGACCATTTTCAGAGGAATGGTTTTTGTTTGTTAAGCCACTGAATCATTCAAACATAAAAAAGGCTCCTAACTCAAGGGATGAACCAGTGTTGTATCTACACATAACAAATAACTTAGTAACGAATGCAGTTTAAATTGTATTTAGTAGCAGCCTATCGCAAAAACACATCATTTTTTGCCTCAGAGAGTTCAGGCTGTGTTGAAGAAAAAAGGTGGTCATACCAAATGCTGACTTTCAAGCTGGTTAGAATTGAAAATTTTTTTTGGGGGGGGGCTAACATTCTGCATTTATAAGAATTTACTTT
>VUQS01016055.1:2574-14700 GCA_015108495.1 Heterochromis multidens | reverse complement strand
GTGGGTTGCGCCCATGAAAAACTTGCCAAATCTTCTCTGCCAATGCCAAACAGCTTATTCTGCTATTGACTCTTGTTTGGTGTTGTTTATTGGATTGGATGATTGAAGTCTGAAGAAACAAGACATACTGGCAATTTAACAATTGATTCATTTAACAAACAGGGGCCTCAGTAGCATGTGGAAGAACCATACACAGCCACAACAGCCTGGCACCTCCTCCTCATGCTGGTCACCAGCTTGGTCACACACTGCTGTGGGATGGCATCCCATTCTTCAACCAGCATTTGCCACAAGTCAGCTAATGTGGTTGTGTTGGTCACTCTGGCACGAACAGCATGCCCAAGCTGATCCCACAAGTGTTCAATGGGGTTGAGGTCAAGACTGCAGCCAGGTCATTTCATCCTCTCCACTCCCAAATTCTGGAGTTGGTCTCTGATAAACCCTGCTCTGCAGGGGCAAGCTTTGTCATCTTGGAGGATAGAGTTTGGTCCCAGACTGTGGAGATATGGATTTGCCACTGGTTCCAGAATCTCATCTCAATATCTCTCTGCATTGAGATTGCCTCCAATGATGACAAGCCTTGTTTGTCCAGTGAGGAAGATGCCGCCCCACACCATCACACTGCCTCCACCAAAAGCTGTTACCCTATTGGTGCAGCAATCAGCATAGCATTCTCCGTGTCTTCTCCACACTTTGACCCTACAATCCAACTGCCATAGGCAGACTCTGGACTCATCGCTGAACATAACGTTCCTCCACATGTTCAGGTTCCAGTGCACATGTTGCTGACACCAGCACAAACAGGCCTGATGGTGAAGGGCAGTCATGGCAGGCTTCTTGGCAGCCCTTTGAGAACAGAGATTGGCTGTTGCCAATTGGCAGCCAAGACTGTAGAAGATTGCCTACGGTTCCTAAGTGCTGACAGGTCGAGGAAATTGTCTTCTTGTGGTGTCGTCTTCTTGAGACGCCCATTTCGCGGCCTGTCTCTGACATCCCCCGTCATATGGAATTTGGCCTTCAATTTGGAGATGGTACTAGGGCTCACTCCAAATAATGTCGCAACTTGGTTTTGCGGAACACCAGCTTGAAGTTGCCCTATGGCATGGACCCTATCCAGATAAGTCAAATGTGGCATGCTTAGAGCAGACAACAACTGACCGCTGTAATAGGGTCCATGCTCACAGGTGCTGCTAATCAGCTGCCAATCAGGCATTTGATTGTCAGCACCTGGGGTATCAGAAGCTCAAAACAACAGTCAATAGCAGAATAAGCTGTTGTTGAATACCGTGTTTATAACAAGTTGTTGATTGAGTTATTGTTTCCTTCCTGTCAGCTCGAAGTAGTCTGGCCATTCTTCTCTGACCTTGGACATCAACAGGGTATTTTCACCCACAAAACTGCTGCTCACTGGATATTTTCTCTTTTTCAGACCATTCTCTATAAACCCTAGAGATGGTTGTGTGGGAAAATCCCAGTAGTTCAGCAGTTTCTGAAACAGTCAGACCAACAACTATGCCACTTTCAATTACCCTTCTTCCTGATGCTCAGTTTAAACTTCAGCAGGCTGTCGACCATGTCTACACACCTAAATGTTTTGAGTTGCTGACATGTGATTGGCTGATTAGATATTTGGTTTAACGAGCAGTTGAACAGGCTTACTTAATAAAGTGGCTGCCAAATGTATGTAGCATGACTTTACTGGACTATACAATAGCTGGTGCTATGTTCTGAGATTGTATATATTTCATTTGTCTGTTTTATGATGCATAAAGTTTCACTAGTATCATTTTTCTTTATTCGATTTCAGTAATTTTGTAAAGTTTCAAATAAATCCTTCACATTTCATATTTGTGTCTGAACACTTTTTACTCTACATTAGGCCTATATTTTTGCAGCACTCTTTTCAAAGTCAGTAAGGTTTTGATAACAGTATAAAACCATTTGGTATCTAAGATTTAAAACGGTGGTGAATGGCTTTTATTCATTGATCACAGAGTTGAAGTTATTATACATATTTTGACATATCTGAAAAAGGTTTTGATTGTTTTCGTGTCTTTTGCACAGGTAAGTCTGTGTTGTGAAAAATGCTTTAACTGTTTTGAGAACTGCATTAAGAGTGGTGAGAATGACATTCCTGCTGTGAGGACTGTGCCAAAGCGATCGAGAAAAACTGTGAGCCAACCAAAGGCTCATGTTGTCTATGTGCACTTGTTTGACAGTCTATACTGACATTTCCTGTTATTTGTGGCTGTGCTAGTTTCTCTCCTCTGCTTTTTGTTTTGTGGTGTATTCAATATTTATTTCTCCATGAACATAGATGCAGAAACCATGAATTGCCTTCTACCAGTCATGTACTGTTAAATGTTGGGTTTAAAAATTTATTATATCATTATCTATTAGGTTATCATTATCATATTCAATATCCATAAGATTCATATTAGGGTGCTGCTGTAAACATTCTCATTTGGTCATTTAATCTACACAAAGAATGATTAGACATGGACTGTGCAGTACACTAGATAGATAGATAGATAGATACGGAGCTATTTTACTTACCATTTTACTTTGATATCTTTAAATAAAAGATTTCTATGGATAGGAATACATTTATGACAGTTTCAAAGAGGAACTGGAGCACTGTTTAAAAGCTCTAACAATTCCTCTGAAGATTTGCCAATGGACTTCGGGCATGTTTGAAAATGACAGCACATCACATTGAATAATTAAACAGCTTAATGATAGACGAGAGAAAATTGTGTTTTCATTTATTTTAACAGAATCCTATTCTCTGATAATTGGATCATATAAGTAGTGATTACTCTTTACTCTTAATGAATTGTGCCATTTTATTTTTTGTTCTCTCATAACGACTATGTAGAATTTCTGCAAGCAGTCACAGCTACAGCTGCTAAGTCAAATGCTACTATTCCTCCACTGGCCTGGGGGTGCTGACCATAAAGCAGAACACCCCTGATTCCAGTAATTCGTCTGTTATGTATACAAAACATGTAAGGGTTAAACATGAATAATTTGAATAATGGCACAAAGATTAATGATCATAGTTAGCTTTAATTAAGCCTTTCCTGCCACAGCTGTACACAGGCTGGAGAACAATAGCAGCATCCTCTTCAGGTTCAGTTAGTGCAACATGGGATGCCAGTTTATGTTTGTGCTGCCTGCAAAGTAGCATCCCTTCACAGTGTGATTGTGGACAGCCTTTTGGTGTGAGGACTAATATAAGTATATAATAGTCTCTGTGTGTGCCTGTAAATGCCGAATAAAACCACCAAGTGGAGTCAAAGAGCATTTGACTGAGGTGAATGACAGTAAACACACAACTGTATCTTTTGAATTTACCATGCAAGTATTCCAGGTAGAAGCCATTTACCCAAATGTAGCTCAATCATTAATCATCTAACTATAGACACTTTTTCATGGCCGAGATCACTGTTTTCTTTCGCTAATGTTTATCTCTGCTTGCACTGCTACTTTTAAACTAGGCTGCTAAAGCTTTGTATACATCCTAATATAGTATAGAGGTTTGGGGGCAAAATTGCCTTTTTATACATCTAAGATTTCTGATGGATTTCTTGAAATGAAGCAAAAGAAAAACACATTCAGGTAAGCAACCAGCTATCCTGACATAATGGTAATGGTACTTTACATTATGTTCCCTTCCTTATTAAAAGAAAAGAAATAAGGATACTGAGAACATTTTTATATTTTCCACTCACTTGTGGCATGTATTTTTCATGCATTTATCCTAGATAAGTGTTATAACTCTGTGACATGTTGACACTTGTACCTCCTGTTTCTTTACTTCAAGAAACTGAGTTTGTCTCTGAGCTGCTCTGTTTTTATCATAGCTACATCTCCTCCTAATCCCTCATGCCCAGCGCTATCATGGTTGCCTTGACAGTGCAGAGTTCACTCACGTTCTCTGCAACTACTTTGTCTCAGCTCTACTATCCTCTATTCCCACAGCACAAAAAAACAGCAACATGTCCATGAAAAAGTGTTTCAGAAGTGTTAACAACTGCTGCTACTAACAGTAATGTACAATATCCCTCCTGTTTGTGCTCCTCACAATCTCATGTAGTATAAAAATAGTTTGTAAGAATCGATGATGTCATTATTATAATCTCTTGATGCATGCTCAATAATCCAGGTAAAAGAATCCCAAAAAGCTGAATCTGTTCATCTGGACGTAGCGTTTTTTAATGGGAGCTGAAAACGCTACGTCCAGATGAACAGATTCAGCTTTTTGGGATCATTATTATAATCTTTCTTCCTGAAATCAACTCTGAAATTTTTTCTCTTGCTGATATATAATCTACAAAACCATAAGCTTGACTGTGGCACCTGCTGTTTACTATAGTTTATTAAACTAAACAGAGCATGATCACATATTGCATCACTGGCACCTGCCTGTGTTCTGTGAATATACTTTTCTTGCTACGAACAACACATCCCGTATGTCAGTGGCTTCTTGGGATATTTTATCGTCACACAGTATAAGTGTGTTCACAAAGTATATAAATTTACAGGACTTTCTGAATGCATGACTTTTAGTGCATATGCTGTTTAACTATATATTTAAGATGTGATAATATCTGATATTGAGTGCAGGAACAGTGTTATGTATCCTTCAGATCCCACTCCAGCTAAAATTACTCCATCCATGAAATAGAGGTATCCATGGTTACTTCAGGAGCCATGTTATAGGGTGCTGAGTGTATCTCTGCTCTCTGCTCAGTTTCCACCTTTTTCTCTCATTCATCATTTGAAAGAAATCATTGTGCCACCTCAAGGTTTCCGACAGTTACAATTTGGTTTTGCAAATGGGATTTGCAGTGACTAATCTCAATAATATTGATGAAGACAAACTGACTATTAAATGTCTCTGAATTATGAATGCGAAGCATATTACATCTGCAGTTAACCTGCTTGACTCTAAGGGAGTGAAACACATAGCTTATGTAGTTCAGTGCTACAGAGGCTGCAGGCTGAAATATTGTATGGGAGCATCCCCAGTACGACATATTTGCAGTCTTCAGAACAACCTGTTACCTTGACAACGCAATTTTATCATTCAAGCCCATTGCTACCTTCTCTTACAGCAGGAATCAAATGTGCCTTAAATGTATAGTGCTGCAGGGTTTTACACCTCAATTCAAGGCAGAAATGAAAAATCGAATGGGTTAAGATGTGCAGAAAATTTTGAATTATGATTTCACTCCATCACTGCACCATGGGCAATATCAGATTGCCATTTCGTACCTTTACAGTATTTGGAAGATGATTTGCTCTATAGGGCTTAACAAAAAGCAGGTAAAGCAGATACTGGAAGATAAGATTATAAGGACTTAAAATGATTTTATTCTTCATAGATACACTAAACTACATGACTGATATGTTAAGCTTTTGGGATATATGTGCTAAGACATGGCATTATAAGTGATAAACTACAGGGGATTAGACAGAGGAGGTCATCACTTCAAACTGGCAACAGTGTAATTTCCCAAAATACTAGTGACCTCAGGATGTTTACTATTTCCACTGACTTACTCATGCAGTTATATGCCTGATTGTCAGGCCATATTTGCAAGTTAGTTAGTCATTCTGATAATTCTTATGTAAGCTACATGAGAGCTTTCCACAAGGCGAGCCCATCTGCTGTTGTCTCTTTTTCACTGAATTCCACAAGCATTCAGGAAGGAATTCAAAGATTTGCCAGATATATCGAAATCAAATCACCAATAAACCTTTATCCTTTTTATCACCAGAGAAAAGAGAGGAAATACACATTTTTAGCAGGACTGGATACATCTATATAAATACTAGGTGATATGGAAGGAATAATTTTCTTGTGAAAAACGTGCAGAATCCCTTCCTCTTGGTACGATTAAAAAAAAAAAGATTAGTTAATTTTTTAAAAAAGTGCAACTCTCACCCTCACCAGTGCATTTGCCATTTGCCATTTTTTAACCTACCTCCACACAAACTGACATAAGGTGATTGATGTGCTCATGAAAAGGCATGCTTGATGATTTTTATTTATTTATTTATTTATTTATTTATTTTTGGCTTGCAATTTATGTAAATAATTGGAAAATGTATAATGCAAGTAGCTACAGTGCTGTGCAAAAGTCTTCATTTCTTTATATTTTGCTTCCAAGGAGCCAGACTGTAATTTTTTTTTTAAAGTAGTCTTGAGCGATACTTCTCCCTCATATCTCTTTCTGAAGGTCTTTCGAGTTTTCTTTTCACTCATTTTCAGTCCAGTTCTTGTGCCTGACCATTTTCAAAGGAATTTTTGTTTGTTTGTTTGTTAAGCTACTTACCACTGACCTATGAATCACTGAAACATAAAACTAACTCACCTAACTGATATCACTAACTGAAAACTTGGCATATCTCGCACTGTGTCTAATGTGTTCTTAAATAATTTAAGGAAACTGGGCAGGTGGAGGACAAAAGAAGAAGTGGCAGGCCTAAAAAACTATCTGTAGCAGATGAACAGTATCTGAAAGTCATGTCCTTAAGTTGTCCCTTAAGCTGGCCCTTCAGTTTACTGAAGCCTCATCAGAAATGGACTCAGTGGAAGGGTGGCTGTCAAGAAGCCATTCTTAATGAAGGGAAACGGGGAGAAAAAGGTGATGGTATGCCTAACTGGACTGTAAATCACCGGCAATAGTTATTATGGAGTGATGAATCAAAATCTGAACTTTCTGGTTCAAATGGTTGTCAAATATGCATGGAGGAGGTCAGGAGGAGAGAGGCACAACAGTGAGTGGCTACAGCCATCTGTAAAACACAGTGGAGGGTGTCATGGTTTGGGGCTGCATTTAAACCAGTGCTGTTGGAAATATTGTCAAAATTGATGGAATTGTGATTTTGATCCATCATGCAATACCAGGCACCTGATTGGCAACAGTTTAATTTTTCAGTGTGACAATGATCCTAAACATACTGCCAATGCAGTAAAATAAAAATATACCTGGATAGAAAAACACACAATGGAACATAAACAGTCATGGATTGGCCTCCACAGAGCCTGGACCTCAAAATGATTCAAGCAGTTGTAATTGTATAAACTCTGTTTTTACCTTATATACTGTATTTCCATGTATGTTTGCACCTAATTCCCATTTTCCTAGTAAAATATAAAGAAATGAGGGCTGGCTCAAGACTTTTGCACCGTATTGTACATGATTGTTTGACTAATAATAGATTACTTAAGTTAAAAATAGTAAGGCATAACCATGGACTTTATACACTGCTTAAAAAAAATTAAAGGAACACTTTTCAATCAATCAAAGTATAGCATCAAGTTAATTAAACTTCTGGGATATTGACCTGGTCAGTTAGTAAGTATCAGAGGGGGTTGTTAATCAGTTTCAGCTGCTTTGGTGTTAATGAAATTAACAGCATGTGCACTAGAGGGGCAACAATGAGACAACCCCGAAAACAGGAATGGTTTTACAGGTGGAGGCCACTGACATTTTTTCCTCCTCATCTTTTCGGGTGGTTTTTTCACTAGTTTGATGACGCCAGTCCGCTATTAGGCCAGTCCAGGAGCTCAGGGATGCCCTGGTCCAGATCGGGGAGAAGATCCCCAGAACGCCATCCATCGTCTCATTAGGAGCATGCCCCGACGTTTTCAGGCATGCAAACAAGCATGTGGGGGCCATACAAACTACTGAGTACCATTTTAAGTTGCTGCGGCATAATTGACTAGCCTGCCACATCATTATTTTTTTTTTCACTTTGATTTTCAGGGTGTCTTTGAATTCAGCCCCCTGTAGGTTGATAATTTTCATTTCCATCAAACAATGTGACATCCTTTCATTCCTAACACATTACCCAGTCCATATCAGTATAGACATACAGCATGATTTTTTTTTTTTCCCCCCATTGAGATCTGATGTATTCTCAAAGTGTGAGCAGAGTATAAAAGATGTATTTTGAAGCCTTAGCATTTTATTTTGGCATTCGTGCTAGTTTACAGAGCTGGAAGTCAAATTTGAATGAGAGGTTGGCATGCTAAGTTATCAGCCAACAGCAGCAAGCATTTTTAGAAAGTTTCATGCATAAACTGTACAGGTACTGTACAGGTACAACAGAGAGACAAACATATATACTAAACAGTGCTGGGTAACATGCTAATAAAATACTAGAATTTTACTCACCAAAACTGAAGCACAAACTTCTTGGTATATTTGTCACATAGTGCTATTAAAAATGCTCCAAACAGGTAGCAACATAAACAAGGTGGAGAGATCCAGTTCAGTGACAGCTGGCAAAGGTGAGACGTAGCATATAGACATGTTAACTTAAGGATAAGGATATATAGAGGTGGTGGGAAATAAACATTTCAGCTGCAGCATGCAGAGGGCAGACTAGAGTTAACACAGTTACTGTGCTGTACTTTATAAATCCAACACTGTTAGTTAGCTAGCCAGACAACTAGTAGTTGCTAATCATTTTTTTATTTGACTAATCATAATGTAAAACCATGGATATTATAAAGCATGGGCATAAATTCTGGGTCAGAAGAATGAAGTCGTTGCAGAAGTGTCTTAAACCTGTATTTTATCTGAAGGCCACCAGATGGCAATAGCTGTGATTACAAAAAGGTTTCTGGTCCTGTAGAAGTCTGGGAAAATGGCTTTCTGACCTAACCTCATTGAACACCTTCCTGATGAGTTTATTGTCTCAGGATGCATGTTGTGTCATACTGAATAAAAAGTTAAGTCTGTTTTGAAAATCTTGGTCATACTGTACTATAGGATTATCTGTGGTATGCTCACTGGCTAATGACTTGTCAATCACAAGTTGTTAACTAAGTCAGAGTCAGACCCCTCCTTCCTCTTCATATTTCTTTGTTTCCAGGCTTCAAAACAGGACTTCACAAAACCATTGGATGATGTCACTATAGTTACGTCCACTTTTTATAGTGTCTGTGGTAAAAAAAAAACTCTATTTACTTGGTATAATTAACTTAAATTTCATTTGGGCTTGGCAGGAGAAGGGACTTATAACACTGCACTTGCCCTCCCCTGTGATTACTAAGCACATTTTGATTAAAATCAGCATAACCAGTACAGGATGGCAGCACCCATTTTCAAGCAATGTTGGGGTTTTTTTTGTTTGGTGGGAGGCAGTGGTGAAATTGCACATCTTTAGTGTCAGTTGCACAGACATTCACATATCAAGGTGTTTTCACTGGTGTTCCCTAATTAATTGTCCTTTCAGGTTGTTGTTTGTGTAGCAGGTTATGTATCCTGACAGGGAATAAAATGCATCTCCATGAGTCGGTCAGGACAGTTATTGGTCACCATTTTAATAGGTAAAAATACCAGGGTAAAAATAGTAGACTGGCCTCCACCTATAAAATCCCTTAATTTTGCATGGATAGAGTGTGTTCAGACTGATCACAGAGAAGGCAAACATTTCAATGTTTCCCTTGGATGCTTAACTAAATGAAACAAAATGTTCATATTTGTACATGAGCTCTGATCAAAGTCACTGCCACTAAAGCAACAAAACAAGCTTTTGAAGCTGATCAACATAATGACATTAATATAGTATCAATTGTCTAAAACCCTGCCCCTAGTAAATAAACCCAGCTATCAAATGAATCCATGTAAACCAAGTGTGAAATTTGCTGCTTTTCCCCACATAACTGTGGCACCCTAGTCTGATTCCTCATGTGAGCTTTGGGTCCATGTAAACATACTCACTGCTCACATTTAATGTGTGCTCAGATTCAGCTCGTCAGAAATCGATCTATTCATAGAACGTGTTGGTTGCAATTATGTAAACACTCAACCTTTCACTCGAGTGAGACAGAGCAGAGGGACGGGGTGGAGAATAAAAGCAACAGAAGACAAGTGATGTTAAAATGAACATTTATAATGACTCTTTGTTGCCGTCGCAAAAATAATCTTTAAAAAACAATTCAATTATTAACACGGAAATGCTGACTTCACTGGTAGTCCACGAGTCATAAAACACAACTCACTGAATTTCTTTTACAAACACAGTACTACAGTTACATTAAATAGTCATTACCGTTAAATCTATTAATGAATAATGTTCAAATTAACTAAATAATAAAATCAATGACACTTTTAAATCCTCTCATTCCCTCACCATAGTAGCTGTTTTCTTTTTAATCAACGATGTATCATTTAGAAAATATACTGCTTCTGAGATGTTTCTCTGACAAAAGCAGAAAACAGACTGGCAGCATAACAATAATGGTACATGAGCTCAAACATTGTACAATTAGGGTGATGTTTTTCAAGGGGAGTGGAAATGGGACGGAACCATTCCAGTGATCTAACATTTAGTTATGTAGGCTGGCTGCCTTTTGGCTCAGTATGGAATTATTTGGCACTCTTGCTGACAAATATTTGCCATAAAAAGCTTTCACACTTTTTCTAAAATGGCACAAGAAGGCATTTTCCTTTCTGAATATATTCAGAGGACTTTTTCTTTTAAAAGACATAAATGCTGTCCTAGAAAGCCCTTTAAGTAGGTAACACTGTGGACTTTCACAGATTCTCTGCGCTCGTCACAGATGAAAGACAGAACCGTTGCCATTAATATCAAAGAGAACCCAATCAACAAAACATCACTTTGCTTAGGTTGGAATATTTGATCTTATGCTGTCAGTCCATTTTTTTTCTGAGATGGAAAGAAACGAGGTTAAACAACATAAAACCAAACCCCAGAAAGAAAATTTACAATGACATGAAAATGTTTGCAAGGTACTAGCATGCTTTCTTCAGTTTACACTTAAGCAAGCAATCAACCCTGCAGAATAGTCCAAATAATTGGAAAAATGAAAGAACAGTCTAGCAGAGTTTGACAGTTAAAGTGGCATAAAATATCCAACACATATATGAGTTCTTGAGGATGGAAAAGGTCAACAAAGTTCATGGGAGGTTCAGAGGGTCAAACACAAAAATGGCCTCGTGTGTGGTCGGCAAAGAATCCTGTATTTTCCTCAGACGAAAGGGCTCAGAAATACCTAAAACCATTTAAAGGGTGGACACAGTAGCAGGTGCTCCGTGTAATGAAACAAATTGTGATATTGTGTAGGCTGAGAGTGTGAGACTCAGGTAGAAGAGGTTTAAAGAGAGGAGCGAGCAGCCTTAGCCAGTTTGTAACATTTAAAACCAGTCCTAGCCTTCTTGTGAAAGGGCTCCATGGGGCTGGATGAATGTCCAGAAGACATTTGGACTGAAAATCAAAAACAAACATCACAGCTTTTGGAATGATACTGCGATTCGGTTAGAGCTCAGATGTGAAGCGGTAAATGCAACAACAGGGGGTTTGCAACACAGAATAATGAGACAGAAATATCACTCATGTAACTAGACCTTAACCATTCAAAGGTTCCCTCTGTGATTTTCATTATGTTGAGGTGGCAGAGGCAATCTTCATTTTGCTGGTGCCGATTATGTCTCTCAGACTCGGCTGTTATAACAGCCAGACCTCGAGCTTGCATCCTTCAGTCCAGTGTTTCGATGCCAGTGTGCTGGATAAGTTAAAACCTTAAAATTTGGAATTTAAAAGCAAAAGAGGACGCAAAGGGATAAAAAGGCGTACGGATCCTTTGTGGTTTCACATTCTAGTGCAAAACAATGCACACAGTGATTGACACAGACCTCTGCTGAAGGGAATGTGAAGGAGAAGCCTTCGAGTGAGGAAACAGGTGCTACTTTTCTATTTTGTCTGAGACTCCAGCCCTTTCCATCATTCATGAGACCCAACAGGATCAGGGAATAAATAAATTAAAGTCACATCACAGCAAAGAATGGCAGCAAAATCAAATCAACTAAACTGCTGAAAGCCAACATGGTTTGCTTCATTTCACACCCAGTATGACCCACTGATCAGTAAAGTGCATTTATGCAACACCAAACAAACAAGATAATGTTGACAGCGAATCGGAAGTTGTGTTAAAACATATCTGATTCATGACTATGGCCATGTTAGGCCTACCTGACTGTAGCTGAAATCTGTTATTGACATAGATATTCTCTACATGTATTTGACATTCCTGCCCTGAATTTACATTAAAGACCAATAAACATTTGACAGAACTTAAAA
>VUQS01016048.1:3160-14550 GCA_015108495.1 Heterochromis multidens | reverse complement strand
ATGAATGATAATACAAAAACTTTTCTTTCACTCATGGTTAGTGGTTGGGTGAAGCCATTTATTATTAAACAATTGTGTTTGTCCTTTTTAAATCATAATGACAACAGAAACTATCCAAATGATCCTGATCAAAAGTTTACATACCCTAGTTCTTAATACCGTGTATTGCCTCCTTTAACATCAATGACAGCTTGAAGTCTTTTGTGGTAGTTGTGGATGAGGCACTTTATTTTCTCAGATGGTAAAGCTGCCCATTCTTCTTGGCAAAATGCCTCCAGTTCCTCTAAATTCTTCGGCTGTCCTGCATGAACTGCTCGTTTGAGATCTCCCCAAAGTGGCTCAATGATATTGAGGTCAGGAGACTGAGATGGCCACTCCAGAACCTTCACTTTTTTCTGCTGTAGCCAATGAAAGGTCGACTTGGCCTTCTGTCATGTTGGAACGACCCAACAGACTTGGAACTACATGAAGAGCAGCACGTGGCTCTCTTTTTTTTTTTTTTAAAGAGGACAGTGTAACTTAAGCCATGGCTCACGCCAGAGTACGAGCCTATTTTCAGAGGGACTCACATGGCCATGAGGGCCCCCACTGGTGTGTTCCTGGGGAACATCATGCCTCCCGGGTTGCTGGTCCTCAGTTTAATCCTCCACCTGTGGTCAGAGTGGGCTGCTTAAACATGCAGCCAGCTAGCCAGCCAGCTAGCCACCCACCTGCCACAGCTACTGCTAGCCACCTGCCTGAGCCCGCTTCCTTTGTTTTTTCATCTTCAAGTAACCCAGCACCTAAACCTCACCTTAGCTACCTGCCTCAACCCTGCACTGAGTTGCCTGGAGCCCAGGTCAGCTCCCCTCCACTGCCAGCACCAAGAAAGGTCCCTAGGTCCCAGTCTGCCCCTCCACCTAGGTCTAGGACACTCCAAGAGACTGTTTTGCCTGAACCCCCTGTTTTTCTTGTGCTGGCTCCCTGACTGAGTATTCTGAGCCTAAACAGCCACAGCCAGAGCATCCAGTGAGTCCTGAACCTGCTGAGCTCAAGTATCCAGAGCCAGAGAACCCTTAACCTTCTGAGCAACCTGTGCTGGCTAATCCTGAATATCCTGCGTTGGCTAACCCTGAGCCCTCTTCTGAGCTGGTTAACACAGAGACTTTGCTTGCTATGCCTGTGTCAGACGAGTCTTTTGAGTATCCTGAGTTCTATTTAGAGAAGACCCTGCCAGACAAGTCTGTGTGCCCTATGCAGCCCCCGAAGCCCGTTGAGTCAGTGTCAGCCAGTGGTTCTTGTTTTGCCCAAGTTGGCCTTGCTTTGTCCCCGGTCTCCAGCCTGGCTTCCAGAGTGGTGCTGCCTTTACTGCCAGCAATCTTGCCATGGAAGGCCTCCTGATAAGCCTCCAAAGGGGTCCCGTCTCTTCCGCTGCTGGCCTCCAGCCCTCCTTCCTCATTGCCAACCCACAGCCAAGTCTGTGGCGGGACTCTGTTATGACTTCTGGCCTCCAGTGCGGCCTTCACTTGAAAACCTTTCTCATTTTGGTTTTGGATATTGCGTATGCAGTGTTTGTGAATGAGGCTTATTGTCATGCTGAAAAATGAAGCCATTGCTAATCAGATGCTTTCCAGATAGTATTGCATGGTGGATCAAAATCTGACAGTGTTCGTGTTCACAATTCCATCAATCCTCAAGACCTGTTGGCACTGATTTTCAACCCAGTTCTTGTATAATTTGGCATATCTCAGCCCTTTCGTTCTGTTTCCTGGTTTCTTGACAGCCACCATTCCACTGAGCAGATGGATGTACTGAACATTTCAGGTCCTGTGTCAGGTCTTTGCTGGATTTTTTTCCTATTTCTTAAGGACACAACTTTTAGATACCGTTCATCTTCTGTAGGTAGTTTTTTAGGCCTGTCACTTCTTTATTTGTCCTCCACGCGTCCAGTTTCCTCATTTTTTTTTATCTACACCATGCACACCATGATGAGACATGCCAAGTTTCTGCCTAATACCTCTTTTGGAATCACCTTCTTGGTGCAAAAATACTATTTTATGTCTGTCAGACTGTGTTATCTTTGGCATTTTTTCATATGTTCAATTAAAGAAACTGGAACAAATAATGTGTTTTTGTGGCAGGCTGCTAGTAACAAAGTGCCTAAAGATACAATTTAAAATTGGGTGTTTGTTAAGGTGTCTGTTATATGGAGACACAACACTGATTCATCCCTTGAGTTAGGTGCCTTTTTTTTATGCTTGAATGATTCATAGGTCAGTGGCTTAAAAAACATCCTCTGCAAAAAGTCTGGCTGCTTGAAAGCAAAATATAAAGAAATGAGGGGTGGCTCAAGACTTTTTGGCAGTACTGTAAACCACAATAAATATTATACTTATATTATAATATATAGGTATACCTTTCAGGTATACACACTGATTGGCTTTTCAGTCTAACTTGACTTTTCTCATTTTCACATCAGAATCATGACACTGTTTTATCATCTGACTCTGAATAATTGACCAGCCATCACCCCTCTCCAAGACTGACAGCAGCACAGGAACATTGTCCAGTTATATTACTTATGTCCTTAAACAAAAAGGAAAGTGGCGCATGCAAAATTCAGTGTCATATCGTGGAAGCCCAGTGGCCAAGTAAAATATTTAACACACATACACATACTCTCCAACCACCTTCTTCCCTTAATGAGGCCTGGAGGTTTGTTGTGTGAAACTGCGGAGGTGTCGTTTTAATCACTGGAGTCAGTGTGGCGTGGCATAAGTTGGCCTTTTTTAATTACCTTACTGATTGAGCACAGTCAAGGATGGGGAAGCCTGCCCACACCCTGGATGCCACCCTCTGAAGAATCTGCACCTACGGCTCGTTCTGTTCTGTGTAATGAACAAGTAACATTCAAATGTCCTCCGCCAGAAATGTCAAGGGATAAGGGCCATGCACCCACACTAGCAAGACAATAAGGCTAAAACTTTACTTTAAATAAGAGAAAAGTGAAAGGGGTGTGAGCTTTTGGCTCTGTGTTTGAGAAAGTACATACACATTTTTACTGTCACTCAATTATCCTTTCATTATCAGAGTAGTGTGCACTGGAAACAAGCTGAACGCCCAATACTGACCACATAATGGTACCTTTAAAAGCTGACAGGGGGGTAAATGTCTTAGCAAACGGTTACCTTTTTAAACATCCAGGACATACAGAGCAACATTAGTATTCAGAAGGCGTTTCACCCTGTGAATTAAAGTCCAAAGTTCACCCTTGTTTGGGTCAGTTTTTGCTTTCCAACTCCTGAGGAAATATCTGGATTTTAAGAAGTTAAATGTTCCACTATGTTCACGAATATGTGACAAATTCTGGCAGTCTCTTGTTGCTGAACAGGGAAGGCACAGACGGATTTTAAAGAGTTTTCTCTGCTGAAAAAGACACTGATGAGAGTGGTGAGAATGAAGCAGAATACCAAAACAAAGACCTGAAAGATGCTATAAACCTCTGCAGAGAAAAGGGGAACTGCATGATAATTCTCTGTGGGCTCATAAAAGTTGACTAGTAGTGCCCTCTTTCAAATAAAGTGTTAATTGATCCATCATTAATATAGAAATATTAATAACAGCCACTTAAGTTAAAGTAAAATGCGAAAACATTAGTAAAAAGCCTGAGTTTATCCTCACTATTTTACATGTTCTTTCAAAATGCATGAAGGTAAAGGAGGTATTATGACAGCCTAAGCTTCACAGTGATGAGGCAGAATCATCGCCCACTAATTACAGCATCAATTTATTAGCATTATTACAAGTTAGAATTAATCATTTCATTAACAGTTAGGGGATGGCAATGAATCATAATATGACCGTGGCTACTGTGAGGCCCATTTTTTAAATTAAGACTGATTACAATCTGCATGAAAGGTTGGGAGGCAAAAAGCTTAAGGTGGCTTAAAGTAAACACCCACACAATAAACATCATTAAAATTCACTGTAGCTGGACAGTTAAGTCCCACATAACCTTTGCTTTTTAATTAAGCATACAAGTGAAGAATTCAGGATAAAATGAGCCACTACGAAAAACTATTTATTTCTTTGTTTTTTATCTTCCGTCGGTTGTTAGAGGCAAGAGAACAAAGTTTGTCGAGCTATTTCCGAGGTCAAAAATAACAACAGCATAAATCTATGAAAATCTAAGTGGATATTCTAACATGGAAGATGTGTCTGGTTTTAGGAATAACTAGCTGTTTGAGGTCTCAGTAAGTCCTCAAACAACATCAGCTTCTCTATTCCTCAAATTTTTAGGCCACCCTTGACACTCAGAATGACAGCATATTTCATAAGTTTATTTTTTGTGTTACCAACACTGATTTTTTTTATGCAACCTGGAATTAAAAACTCACCAGCTGGTGCAGTAGGAGGTGGTGGGACTGGATTTGACTCAGGCACTGGAGCAGGTGATACTGGTTCAACTTTGAGCTGAGGAGGAGGAGGAGGAGGAGGAGGAGGAGGGGCAACTGGTTCACAAGGAGCATTCAATTCAGGCAGGGGAGATGCAACAAATGGCTTAACAGGCTGTGGTGGCAAGATGTTGACAGACTCAAAAACAGAGGGGGAGGAGAGGTGTTTGGACTCAGTAAGAGGGGGAGAGGTGATGGGGCCGGTCTTGACAGGAAAAGGGGGTGATAAGGGCTCAGCTACAGATGAAGAAGTAAATGGTGCAGCCACATGTGGAGGAGCAACAGGTTCAACAAGTGGACGAGAGGAAGCAGTGGATTCGTTTTTAGGAGGAGATGGTTCGGCTGCAAGGGGAGGGGAAGCAAGCGGAGCAGCTACTTCCACCACAGCTGGAGCAGGGCGGGGGGCAGGAAGCAGGGGATCAGCAGAAGCAAAAGCAGAAGCAGAAACAGGAGAAGGTGTTGCTACAGGCTCAAGAGCAGGAGCAACAACGGCATCAGCGGCAGCTGGGGGAAATGAAGATGGGGGAACTATGTCAGCTATGGTGGGTGCTGTTACCTTTTCTATGGGAGGTTGAGGTGGAGGTGCAGCCACAGTCTCTGTGGTAGACTGAGGAGGAGCTGGAGGTGCAACAGGTTCTACAAGAGGAGGAGGGGGAGGTGGCAAGGAGGTGATGGGCTCAAAGAGGGGAGGCACTGGCCGCAGGAGAGGAGAAGTTGGCGCCGCTGGGGGTGGTGGAGTGGGAGCATGTTGTTGTTTCGGAGGAGCTGTAGATTCCTTCATGCGCTTAATGACATTTTCAGAAAGCTGCAAAGGAGAGTGGAAGAAAATATTCACGAAGATCGAAAATTAAGCCATTATATTAGATGAAATCACAATAATACCACACTTTGTTTACAGATCTCTCCCAAACAGAATATAAAATTAAGAGCGTATTTAGAGGTAATTTCAGGGATATTTTTTCAAGAACCAAGCATGGACTTTGCCTTGGTTTCAGTCTTTCAGCTCAGAAGTATAAACAGCCATGCAACTCTTCTCACAAATAAGTGCATTCCTTAAATGCTTAACTAAACTGTTGTTGTTCCTACAGAAAACTCCACATTGTGTTTTTCATTTTAGAAAAGCACCAAAATAGCATTAGTCTCGCCATGTTGGCTTAACAACTGAGTAATAATAGACCGAGCCGTGCCAACAGCCTGATCCGCTCTGCTCTATATTTAACACCAGCTGGCAGGGGAAACATTACATTCAACACAGCCATACATTTGAAGCTGACAGCAGAGCACGAGGCTAGTGACGTCAACGTCAACATTCCGAAAAGGACGTAAAAAAGTTGATTGAGTCTAAATCTCAAAGCCACTACAGGGCTTACTAACCACACGTTTACTTCTTCAGATTGGCCCACCTTTACTGAATGAATGAAAATGAAGGAAAGTTTCCAAGCTGCAGAGAATCTGCGTCCTTTGATAATATAACACTGCACTTCCAGCCCAGTTCGCTTGGGTATTACTCAGCTTTGGATTAAGGCAGCCATGTAACACCTGTTCAACTAAGTTATATCATATCACTTACCCGTATGCCCTTCACCACCGTTATGTTGTCGTTCTCATCTGATTCAAATGACACGCGGCGGGTGCTGTTGTTTGCTCCCATTGTCAAACGGCAGCTTGTGAAAATGTCAGTTATCTGTGTCACATGTAATAATGGAAAAGTGCGATTTGCTTTTGTTTTGTGGACAGTTTACTTAAAGTCAGGTATAGCTGGCTCCACTCTCTCCACTACTTGGGATTGTCATCACTTCCTGAGCTCGACGTATTTGAAGAACACGCGAACTGATTGGACAGAAGCGTCATCCCGTCCATGCAACAGCGACTTTCATTGGTTTTTGATTTCACGTGGTAGAGCGGGATCGTGACGTGTGCCGCTGCCTGTCTGAATTTCGCTGTTACAGTAACTGTAATAGCATATTTGATACTGTAGAATGTATTTGGGACAACAGACTGCGTCAGTAATTGTAAGCAATTCCTAATACAATCTGCATTCTGATTGCACAAAATAAGGCTTATATGGAAATGAACTGGCTTTTACAGCGCTCTTTTCTAATCTTACTGACCATTCAAAGCGTTAAGACTACAAGCCACCTTTAAGCATACATTTATACAGCCCTTTATCCTATACACCTTAAGTACTTATCTACCTCTCATCCAAGGCCTATTTAGAATGACCAATTAACCTAACATGCATGTATTTCTTTAACATATTTTACAGTGTTGTGAAAAAGTGTTTGTCCCCTTCCTAATTTCTTGTTGTTGTTTTTTTTGTTGTTGTTTGTTTGTTTCAGGTCATCAAAGACATTTTAATATTAGACAAAGATAGTCCAAGTAAATACAAAATAATTAATTAACTCATGAATTAACTGTGATTAACCACATTTTTTGGAAAGCTGAGTTCAATTTCACTAGCCACACCCAGTCCTGATTACTGCCAGACCTGTTGAAGCAAGAAATCACGTAAATTGAACCTGTCTGACAAAGTGAAGTAGGTTCAAAGATCTCAAAAAGCAACACATCGTGCCACGATGTCAAGAAATCCAAGAACAGATTAGAAACAAAGTCACTGACATCTATCAGTCTGGAAAGGGTCACAAAGCCATTTCTAAGATTTTGGGACTCCAGCAAACCACGGTGAGAGCCATTATCCACAAATGGAGAAAACTTAGAACATTGGTGAACCTTCCCGGGAATGGTCAGCCTACCAAAATTACTCCAAGAGAGCATTGACGGCTCATCCAGGAGGTCACAAAAAAAATAAAATAAATAAAAAAATCTAAAAAGCTGTTCCCCAAAACTTTTGGGAAAATATTCTGTGGACTGACAAGACAAAAGCTGAACTTTTTGGAAGGTTTGAGTCCCGTTACATCTGGTATCAAATTAACAGAGCATTTCATAAAAAGAACATCATACCAACAGTCAAACATGGTCGTGGTAGTGTGATTGTCTGGGGCTGCTTTGCTGCTTCAGGACCTGGATGACTTGGTGCAACTGATGGAACCATGACCTCTGCTCTCTACTAGAAAATCCTGAAGGAGAAAGTCCAGCCACCAGGTCATTCCCTGAAGCCCAAGCGCACTTGGGTTATGCAGCCAGTCAATGATCTGAAACACACTAGCAAGTCCATCTCTGAATAGCTAAAAAAAAAAAAAAAGAAGTAGGTTTTGTAATGGCCTAATCAAAGTCCAGACTTTGGCATAACCTTAAGCAGTCCATTCCTGTTTGAAAAACCTCCAATGTGGCTGAATTAAAACAATTCTGCAAGAAAGAGTGGGACAATATTCCTCCACAGTGATGTAAAAGACTCATTGCCAGTTATCACAAACACTTGATTGCAGTTCTTGCTGCCAAAGGTGGCACAACCAGTTATTAGGTTTAGGGGGCAATTACTTTTTCACACAGGGCCAGGTAGGTTTGGACATCATCATTTAAAAACTGCATTTTGTATTTGTATTTCTTTGTTTGATGATCTGAAACATGTAAGTGACAAATATGCCAAAAGAAAAGACATCAGGAAAGGGGCAAATACTTTTTCACAGCGCTGTATATATGTGAATGTGAGTGTCAATGGTTGTATGTTTCTATTTGTTAGCCCTGTGATAGACTGGTAACCTGCTCAAGGTGTATCCAGTCTATCACCCATTGACGGCTAAGATACACTCTGTTGTCCTGCCATTATTTAATTCTTTATACATTTATTCACTGGTCATTTTTCTTGATTCTTGAATTGTGATCTTACTCAAATTATATTATTCATATCCTGCTTCCTCTCTATGCCATCAACTGATAGATTTTTTTCTTCTTCTGAGCTCACAATGTATGCTGATATTGAGTTTCACTTACCTTTGAAGAAACTCTCTCGGTTCACCATCATTGTCTTTCCTCGGTTTGTTTTAGACATCTTGCAAACATTCATAGTATTTTTATAGTTAATTTTCATTTTCCTAATTTGCAGGACTATTTGTTTTCTAAACATCCCTAAATAGACAGGGAAACCCCCAAAGCAGACTCATTAGGTCCCATTAATGTAATAAAAGTAGCCGTCACAATGTCTTGAAGACTGTCATCCCACAATTAAAAAGAGACCACAAAGGGGGCACTAGTTCAGCTTGCTGGTTTGAGCAGGTGCCATGAGGCTAATGTTCAAATCCACCTGGAGGCCATTTACTGTGTATTGTTCTACAGGTTTTTCTCCAAGCTTTCCTGCCTTCTCTCCACTGTCCTATCAAATAAAGACTAAAAAAAAATAAGACCACAGAGGTCCACAACATGTAATAATTTCTAATTAGGTAGAAAATAAATTAGGTATGTTTGAGGTAATTTCAGACTTTAGGAACAAACAAAAGATGTTTTTTTTTAGTCGGAATTATTCAAAATGCTAAAATTTGAAGTTCAGGGCTCTATGTGAGCATTTATTTTCAGCCACATAATTAACTCAACAGTTGGGATTAAGGGGTCAATAAATAAGGTCTTAATGAGTTTTGTATAGTTCCTTTTTGAAAAATACTACACACCATATCTATTTCAACAACTCATACAGTCTTGGAGAACATTACATTACAGCTGGAAATCTGATATGCCTCCAGAAGAGAGGATATTATGAGGAATGACAGCTCATAGAAATCCTGTAAACCTGATATATTATATACACACAATAACCCAATACAGACTTTATAAATCTTTTTCCTGCTGATTTTTGTGTTTTTGTGTCTTCTGGAATGCATATGCTTCAGATGATGTACAAACATAAATCAATGAAAACCTGTTTAGGAATTCACCGTGGCTGTGTATACTCTGATATTACTGTGAAATTCCATATACACAAAGGCCTCATTCAGGTCTTTTACACAAAATAAACCTTGATCAAATACATCTTTTTTTTAAAAAAATAAAAAATAAAACAGTTTACCGTAATGACAGACAGTACTTCAAAATTCTACACGCAAGAATGGAACAAAGATATAAAGGTGGAAAGGACTTTTGAATGAATTACAGCAAAGGGTATCAGTTGCTTCATTACACGAGGAATATATTAAGACAAAATTCACTTCACAACAGATTCTGTGAAGTGGTTTTCCCAACACTGAGAATAAAAGTGGTTTGGGCAAGATCAGGATAGGATTGTTATCTGGAATTGTGAGGCAATCGGCATAAATCAAAGTAAATTTGAGTGGATTTGACTTGTCTAACTTGTTTTGACCTATTTAAATGGCATGGGTTTATAATATATCATACAACAATGTAATACCTACTTTTTCATCTTCTATGATTTTACTCGATATTATAATGCATTTAGTCCTGTCCTTGCCCACAGAGGAGTTTGTCACCTCTACAACAAGCCTAGTAACAAACAGATTATGCAATTAAGACTTACAATGTATAGCAGCACCCTTAGGGCGCACTCTGGAGAGCCTCAGGTTATGTGGGAAAAAGTGCTTATAAAAATTAGATGTAGCTGAATACAAAATGTTTTTCCCTGTCACAGCATTATTATAGCAAGCAATACTACTATTACTACTTCAATTGATTCCTGACTTTAATACTAAGCAATAATGATCCTTGCTCATCTGGTTAATTTATTGTTAATAGCTCATTCATTCACCATATGCAGCAGAATGAAAATGCATGTCCAGTGTCCTTTTGGTTGTCTCATATGTTAATACCAGCTAGATGTAAACAGAATCTCCTTAATTACCCACCTTGTTTTTTGCACCATTGCATCAGTTTATGCAATTATGTCAGCTAGTTAACATTTGTTGCTTTAAAATTCACAGCGGTGCACCAAGATAATGGGCAATGTTGCTGTTATTGACTGAAAAACATGCTGCATCAAAGAGCAAATCTTCCCCTTACAAGATGAGCTCCAAAACAGGGAACAAGGGCAATCCCAACAACATATAAAGGTGAATGTAACCAGAAAAGTTTGTGTTTCTTTATTCTCCTAACCTTTATATATTATTGCTGCCTTTCCCCCTACAGTATTAATACTTTACCTTGACCTTATGATGTTTGAGTTGAGTCAGGGATCCATCTTTATCTAATTGCATTTCTCTTTGTTTAATTTCTGCAGAGGTGAGTGGTCTGCACAGAAAAGACCAGATAATTCGATGATGTGAGACTCACGTTTTGTTTGAAGATGAGAAATCTTGAAATTAATCATGAGATGAAAAATAGATTCAGTGTTTTGCTGTTTCCCCCGCATTCCCATGGAAACAGGTAGCTAAAGAAACATCTTCTTCCTAATCACCCAGAGATGACATTTTGTTAGAAAATTCCAACATATGTAATTGAGAGGTGAAAATAGGCTTACTCTGTTCAAGCAGCCTTCTAATCTTTGCATGGAATTTCTCTCGGGATAATTAGTACAGCTATTATCATACATTAACAGTGAGTCATCTGGTAATTAGAATCCAAAAATGCCATTTAAATAGATTCCTAAGCCAAGGACATTATTTTTTTTGATCACAAAAACAGTATGTTTCTGCTAAAGAGCTTGTCTTATTTTAATCTGTATCATTTGGTGTTTGGTCTTTAAGAATCACATAAATTAATTATGTGTTAAAAATCCAACATTTGTTTTTGGTAATGTGGTGGCATCATTTTTTAAAGTGCTATACAAATCATATTTACTACACATTAGCTGTGTTAAAGCAGCATTTACAACAACCTTGTTGCACTTTTATTTGGTCAGGCAACCAGTGCAACTGCTTAGTTCCTGTTGGAAGAAAAAAAAAAAACCCTGCACCTGCATTATTGGCGAAAGAAAACCCAGTAGATTACTTGGACTGATGGTATGGTTTTGTGGGGCAAGATGATAAGAACTTCAAAATTTAACTTGAACCTGGGAAGATAGTCACTTTCAAAAGAAAAACAATGATTCCTGCATGACACAGCAGTTGCTTGTTTTTT
>VUQS01016047.1:4430-33223 GCA_015108495.1 Heterochromis multidens | reverse complement strand
GCGCATGGGACACACTTGGACGTTCCAACATGAGAATTATCCAAAACACAAGGCTAAGTTGACTTTTCATTGGCTACAGCAGAAAGAAGTGAAGGTTCTGGAGTGGCCATCTCAGTCTCCTGACCTCAATATCATTGAGCCACTTTGAGGAGATCTCAAACAAGCAGTTCATACAAGACAGCCCAAGAATTTAGAGGAACTGGAGGCATTTTGCCAAGAAGAATGGGCAGCCTTACCAAGAAAATAAAGTGCCTCATCCACAACTACCACAAAAGACTTCAAGCTGTCACTGATGTTAAAGGAGGCAATACACGGTATTAAAAACTACGGTATGTAAATTTTTGATCAGGGTCATTTGGATAGTTTGTGTTGTCATTATGATTTAAGAAGGGGAAACAAGTTTTTGTATTATCATTCATAGTCTTGAAAAAATGGCCAGAACAAATCAAATTCTGCCAGGGTATGTAAACTTATGGCACAACTGTAAATAAAACTGAATTGAATTGTTTTTTTTTTTTGGTTTTTTTTAAATACAAACTTCTTTCTAACATTGAGCTACTTACATAAAAATTTCACAAGAAATGCAGAACATCACATCTCTATCATCAGTGGTATTTCTGAAGCCAACAAAATTATTTTAAGGATCAGATGGAGAGTAAGAAGATGGATAGCTTTGCGATCAATGATCAGAATTCACTGATTGCAAGGCTGACCCAATCAATACAGTGGGCTGTTGTGTGGCTGTTTTACAAATAAGGTGGTACTGGTACTGACTGACAGATAAAGTGGTGAAATGCTTACCAAAATTAATTTTAATGGGTACCCCAGTGATTTAAGTGTATTTAATCAAATCGTAGCATCTTGACCATCTTTGTTTCAGCTGGGAATCTTTGTTGTATGTCATACAAATTCTTTCCTTATCCCCGCAATTCCCATTTATTTTTATACTGTCAGCCATCAAAAAACTTTTGCAGAGCTGCTAACAGCTCTGCAAAAGTGATTTACCACTCTTCACAGGAAATGAAGAGAAGGTTGCCTTGTCGTGTTTGGCTTCAACCTCCTAATCATTATTTTTGCAAGTGGCATTAACAACAGTATTTATACAATATCAATAAATATGGCAGATCTGCAGTATCTGCAGTCTGCAGCAGTTGAAAATCCTACCTTGGTTGTCATGGAAAGCTAGTAATGGTGGGAGAGCACAGATACAGTAAGTGGGCACATGTGAGAGAACGTTTGGGCCACATATATAATGGCGAATGGAGGGATAATCGGGGTAATGTCCAGAGGGAGCCTCGAGGAAAACACTGCGAAATGGATGTGCCCAGGAGGAAAAATGACCTCTCCACTTCTTCCTCTCCATCTCTCTCTCAGTCAGACAAAATGTCTCCTTCTAAACTGTGCAATCTCATTGTGTCTCTACCTCTACATCATTGTCCTCAAAACCACTCACCCCTCCAGCCTCTCTTCTCTCCCAGTCCCCTGCCTGATTGCCTTTCCATTAAATCACTGCAACACAGCATTTCCACATTTCATACTTTTAAGAATCAGCTGCTTTCTCCTGCCCAGAAACATTTATGAGTGTGGTCATAAAGGGCATGGCTGACCTAAACAACTATTCAGGGACCTGATCTCTCATGTCAGTCCTCATAATCTGACACAAAAGGGGAGAGAAGAGAAGGCGAGGGAGAGGGATAAAGAGAAGGATCAGTCACAGTAAGTAGGACAATAGGAGAAAGTAGAAAGCTCTGTAGAAACCAGCAATCTTGTGGTCCAGTCTGTTCCAGGAAAACATGTTTGCAAGCTCCTGTTGATCTACTTAATATTCATCTTAAGTAATATTTTTCTGTTATCACCAGCAACAATTTATGATTCACCGTCGTAATTGCTGCTGTCAATTTGTGTGCATGAGAGCTCTCCTACATTGAATATTCATAAAAGTCTGATAATAATACTTCATTCAAATTATTCAAATTAACAATTTCCTCTTTCACAATCTAATGCGGAAGGAGAATACATAAGCATGCTACCCACACTATGCGCAAATTTTAGTCAGTTGTCTTACAATCAGAATTACTGTGTAAACATAACTATAAATACGATTTTTACTAGGCTTGAAGTGGTGCCACTGAATAATAATTTAAAAAAAGGTGCATAATTTCAAAGCATAGCCTACATCTCTTTAGCAAATAAAGGTACCTTTCTCTTTATGTGTGTTGGCCTGTTTGAGTGGAGACATTCACTTTACTTACCATTTAATAATATAATATTTTAGTACTATAGATGATCACCAACAGAGGAGTACTTGATGACAAGTTTATTAAACTGGTACATGCTTAAAAAACTATGCCAAACCCTCGGTCGTGGTTAGTAGAACTGGACTATATTGTAAACCCTTATTGATTTCTTCTAGTAGAGTGCTTTCATTCTTCTCTTGAACCACCAACACTTATGGCAAAGTTTAATCAGCTTCCCTATTCTAATCAGACAAATGTCTCAGACTATTGGCCTTTACGATGACATTCTTATACAGCTAATGGACATAGAAAACTCTTGGGGTTTTTTTTGTTTTTTGTTTTTTTTGCAGTATTTGAGGACTTCAAAGTTGTAGTCAGAATCCAAGATTCATTGGATGAAATCATCTCTGATCTTGATAAATGAAGGGGCTAAATTATTGAGCCCACTTCCTATATTACCAAAATTATATACATCAGGATCTCTATACACACACATCTCTCAAGATCATAGTGAAGAGTAATTATGAAAAAGAAAAACCTTAAACAAACTTGAACATGATCTTGCAATTTAGCCCAAGTTGCCTACTTCATTATAGATTTAGCTTTTCGCCAAAAAAGTGTTCTGCTTCACGACTTTCTGTTTATGTTGATTCAGTCAGGAGTAACAAACTATATTTAGAATTACGGCCACTAAAGACCCAAATTATCAGTTCTGCAAAAATTCAAAGGCTTCAGTGGTCTTTCCCTTTCTCTACAACATTTAGAGAAAACTCTCACAATTTTGTATCACCAATTAACCTAACAACCAGCAGGTTCAAACTGCTGGACAAAGAAGAGAGAAACGGTGAGACAAAAAATATAGAAAGAAAACAGTTGAGTTACAATTGTTGAAAATTACAAATACATAAATAAATAAAAAATTTAAAGCTTGCTCAAAAATAATAATAATTTTTTCAGTCCATTCCCTCTATACAAGCATATTTATGATTATGTAAGCATTCATGTAAGCTACTTGGTATGGCCAATATGAAAAGAATCATGAGTGTTTGTTGTAGCTGACTGATGCTCAGTGGAATGAATTTGTGTGTATCATATTTTCTCAAATGGTAACCAAAACTTTTTGCAATCTCAGTTGCTTTGGGTAACAGGCCTTTATTTGAAGCAAAGTTTTATTTGAAACAGTTCTTTTTTATAAGTATACTATATCATTGTGAAACCACTGTGAAACATATGTGGAAAACAAAAATTGTTGCAATCAAACTGAATTGATATTTGATTCTCGGAGCCAGGGGTCATTGAGGTCATGAGTTCTAGGTGATTTTTGGGTTAAAATGGGTGGCGGGGCAGAAATGGGGCTACAGATTTCACATTCCAGTGTAAAGCTGATCAATCTATCAGTCCTCTAAAGCAGCATTTCATATTCATAACATGTTTCCCATCTGCCTGCGTGGTGCCAAATGACTGAAATATCACACAGTCTACTCTAATCACATTAGTCTGCTCATGGAGAATTTACACTAGGCACCCAGTGTAAGGCTCCAGCCTTTTGATTCCACATTCATTCACTGTAACATACAGAACTTTGACTGACAGTCAGTCCAAATGGATGAATGGGAGACTTTTTGGTATGTCAACCACTTACTGATCAACAGTAACTGACACACTTTTTGACTGATTTTGTTTTAAAAATACAAATATTATTCAATATTTGCACAATATATAATTCTGAAATGTTTCAGAATGAATCAATCAATAGATTAGTGGAATTATAAATCAAGAATTTTAAATATTTTCATTTCAAAATGTGCAGTGACTCTAGCTGTTCACTAACTGCAAAAGAGTACACATATTCTTTTGAGCATATTTTTACAGCTGTATCTAATAGATTGGAGTTAGAAAAAAATGGTATGATATTGTGAAAAATATAAAGTGACTTGTTAAATAATGCAAGTAGGCAAAACTAACATGCAATGCATGGCATTATATTATGCATTAAAACCACAAAAACAAAATGCATGCATGAAACAGCAATAGCATAAAAACTCGCAAATGTAAAGAACAGAAATTTTAAAGGAAATTGAAAAGTTAAGAACAGAGGCACAAATACAGCAAAAAATTGTAAGATTGTTCATGAATATTTATCCCATGCAACATTTGTGTATATCTGGCATGAAAAGTTTGAGTTTAGGTTTTTAAACTATATAAACGATGATGGCAGAAGGACTCTGCAAGTAAGAATTCCTTTTTATTCATGAGTTGTTTCAGTTATTGAAGATGATCAAACTTCCTGCCCTTTACTGTTATATTTTGCTATGCTGTGAATTTAATTAACAGTAGCCCTGAATATATAAGTTGTCACAAACACTTTTATGCTCATATAACATCTTAGAGCATAAAATACAGCAGCAGTAGGATGTAACAAAACAATGGACAGATGATGCAGCTATGCCACACATCATATTTATTTGACATCACTTTAAAATGACGGCTCAGAGGCAAGGATTTCTCATTTTGTTAAATGCCTGTTACTCCAACTCCTCATGTTTCTTCCTTGCCACGTCTGCTTATACACCTCTGGTGGGAGGGGCTAAGATGCGAGGAGAGTATGCGAAGAAAGGATTGTATAAACGGAGAAATTAGAAAGGGGGTAAGTACCACTTTGTTTTGACTGTGTGTCTCAGTGATGTTCACTTCCTGTTTCATAGAGGTTATAACTTTATTTGTTTATTTTACTTCCTCTGTTTTATCTTATTTGTATCACTTCATTAGTCATCATTATTGTTACTCTGTTTCTAAATGTTTCCACTTGTGTCTTGTTGCTGTTAATATCCCTATCTACTCCCGTGTCTCTCTCTGTCTTTGTAGGTGCATCAGTTTTCCCTCCAGGTGTGTACCTCATTGTGTTCCTTAGTTTTTTCCCTTCGTTATGCTTACATATAAATTAGAGTGCCACTGTGGCGTGAGCACAAACATATAGACACTGATCAATGGTATCTAAATAAACATCAGAAACTAATCAGCCAATCCATGCCAGAAAATTTACTGAGAGGGCCACTGATAGAATTATGTTTCATTCCCGCAAGCAATAATAAAATAATAATAACAGTAATAATAAAGGTCAGCACAGAAAAAATGTCAATGCCTGGTGCACATATGCCTGTAACCCCAGCTACTTTAGTTTAACCGAATAGAGATTTCTTACACACGAGCCATAAGTGTAACTAATTTGTATCTACTTGTTCCTATGTCTGGCTTTGTTATTGGCTAGGAAATTCATCATGAAAACTGCAACTCCCTGCACATGGACCTGAAAATCGCTTTCACTATGTTATAATGGGTATGCTGTGCTGGGCACACAATAACCAAATACCCACAGAATTTTAGAAAGGAAAGTGAACTACAGCTTTACATGTTTCTTCCTCAGCAGTTAAGACTTCATTTAAAATTCAACTCTATGTACACTACTTAAGCACAGGAGCTGCCTAAAATCTGTGTCACTGCCACTTGATATTAGCACCCCATTTACAAACAGCAATGTATTTGCGTTACTAAGGTCTGATTGACAAATCCCCTGTTGGAAAGATCTCTACAACACAGAATTAGACTAATCCATACACATCCTTCAGTGTAAGTGGTACGGCATGTAATCCGAAATTCTGCTTTATCTGCCATGGTTATGCCATTCGAAGTCTTTTACTCACTTTTTACCAATTCATAGTCCTCAGTGAAAGACACATCTAATCCAAGCCGTGGCTGTCTATCTTATTGTTACATTTATGGACATTTTCTTTTTAAACAAGATGCCTTATTGTGGATGCACATCTTCAAATGTTTAGCCCTAACCAATGTAGCAATTCTCATTCATGCAAGACTTGATCCAAGGCATCTAATACAATGAAAACATCCAATTGTTTGCAAAGGAAATCTCTCTAAAATGATAGAAACTGCATATAAGGGTGCAAGAGCTATAGCTGGTGTTAGGCCAGTGGCAGCCAGTTATCCTTGCTCTGTGTTCTTATAATTGTTTGTTATGGTGTTTACAGTTGTCATGTCAACTTTTCTTCCATTTCACTTCACTTGACTTCATTGCAGTGATGTAAAAGTCAATATTTAGAGACTTGGAGGACTATTCCTGGTTCATCTGTCACCTTTTTCTCTTTCTGAACATGGAAACAATCTCTGTGGCTATGGAAGTATAGCTTACACTCCAGTAATCATGCTGGGCAACTGGTTCTCACACCCGGAGCTAATCCTCATACTCAGAGGAGCTATAGAGGCAATACCACAAATGCATGGCAGGACCAAGACAGAGAGGAAGAAAGATATACTGGCTTCCCTTTATCTCCATTGTCAAGGGAAATGTAATTAGACATACATTTATGAAGGATGCATGACAAGTAAGCGAATCCTCATCTATATTATCAGGGCATGACTGTTGGGCAAAGGACATTTTGGGTTCACATATGTGATTTTAAAGTCTCTGGCTTTGCATCTTTCTTTTTTAAGTATTGAAAACTATTGCACTAGTGTACACCAGCACTTATCAGTATAATGCATTTTAAAATCTGAGTACTAAACTGCTGATCTAGTGGGATTTTCCTGCACAACCATCTCTAGGGTTTACAGAGAATGGTCAGAAAAAGAAAAAATATCCCATGAGCTGCAGTTCTCTGAGCAAAAATGCCTTGTTGATGCTAAAGGTTCGAGGAGAATGGCAAGGCTGCTTCTAGCTGATAACTGTAACTCAAATAACCACTTGGTACAATCAAGGTATGCAGACGAGCATCTCTGAATCTTCCGCATGCCTGCATAGCTGTGTTAAGTATTACCATGTTGAACCTTGAAGCAGGTGGACTTCAATAGCAAAAGACCACACAGGGTGCCACTCCTTTTAGCTAACCACAGCCTACCTTTATGTCCATCCCTTTATGACCATGGTATGCGTCTTCTGTCGGCTGCTTCCAGCAGGCTAACACACCATGTCACAAAGCTCAAATCATCTCAGCCTGGTTTCTTGAACATGACAATGAGTTCACCTTGTTGAATTTATGCATTGAAGAATTAAAGGAGTTCTGAAGGCAAAAGAGAGTCCAACCCGGTACTAGCAAGGTATACCTAGTAAAGTGGCTGGTGAGTGTATAGGCTATATCAGGAAGAAATCAGAATGTATTTGCAGATGGAGTTTTCAGCAGTAAAGCACATACATTGCTCCTACTGACTGACCTGGTTGACCCCAATCTGAGCTCCTATGGTAAGTGCATGGCATAATAATCCTTACTTAATCAACTCTCTGGAATAAGGAGGATGAACAGAATTTGTGTGTGCGTCTGTGGGTTATTTTCTTCTTTACAAGTGATTAGGTCTCATGAACTAATCAAAGTGTATAATTAGAAGCTTTGGAGTGTGTACTGAAATTGAACATAGTATGGTATGTATGTGCATGAGTGTTTTTATGGACTCATCTCATCTCAAAACCTGTCTTACCCTATGTAAGATTGTAGACCACAGAAACAAGCCCATTGACAAGAGCATGTCACCAAGGCAACAAGGTAAATACAGCAAGTATTTAAAGGCTATGTGAATGTGACTCTCTCTGTGCCTGTGTCTGTATGCATATGCTTGTATGCACAAGATAAAGTGTTAATATGTCAGTAGTTTCCTTGATACAGAAATAAGACCATTGTATTTTTTTTAAAGTGGTCTTATCTAGTTTCAACCTGAAGCTCATGATGTGATTTAAAATAAGTGCAATGTGATCTCAGCCAATAAATGTTAATCAGCTGGTTTGACAAATGTTAAGTGTGCATATTATATTATAATAAAGAATATAAATATAATCATACGAAATAATATATTTTTAAAAATGAATAAACTGGGTCCAGTGAGTGCCTCTTCATATCTGCATTTGCTTCAGAAAATATCCCAACCCCTTTACTTTTTGCACAGAAGAAAAAAAAAATCTTGATCTAATTTTAAATTAATATTACTGGCATTCTTGCCCTTCAATCTACACCGAATAACCCATAATGATCAAGTGAAAACATATTTTTAAAATGTTTCCAGGATCACAACAACCAGCAACTGCATTCAATGAATAATGCATAAAAACAAAACTGACAAGATTCCAATCCAAGCTGTTACAGTGTTAAATATTACCAAGACTCAATAAAAATACTGCAAATCAGTTCAAGGGCAGAAGAGACTCTGCATTAATTCTGTTTTGAATGCTGAAAAAAGACTTTTGATTTACTGACAACACTGTCTGAACAAGAGTAACTTCATTCAAACGGAAATATTTTTAAAGTCCTTCGTTGAATGTAGAGGGGTCTTTAACAATGAGTGGTCTTACTTCAAATGAAGCAGATTCATTTTGTCCCTTTGCTCATAATAGTATATAAGCAAGAGCTTACTGCCTCATTAATTTTTACTACTTTGTAGAAATTACACGGCTATTTCTTTAATCAAATTTACTAACCATCTTTTACAATAAACTGTAAAATGGTGACATGTGCACTGGGCTGTAGTTGTGGTTCACTCTCCCAGCTTCCACATTAGAGAGTGCTAAAGCCAGCCATCCACATCAACAGCCCCTTATTAACCACTGTAACTATGAAGTATTCCTTGATGCTCCTGGCGTTGCTCCAATTACTATACTCCTTCCAGTAAAATATGGGTTTAAATATTGATACGAACAACCAACATACTTTTGTGAGAGATATTGGTGAATACAATATTTTTTCCCAATTATATCACTTATACAGCTCTTTACAGTTGTTTCTACAAATTTTAACATTTTGTACCACAAAAATCTATATGCATAAATACATTTTCCTTAAAGGTGCTGCCGCTGGCAGTTTTTCTTTATGGCAGGTTGCAATCTACTCTATGTGGTAATTCTCTGGCAATCATTTTACAGTGGATCGTAGGGACCTTTTTACTCAGGCTATTCCATGGTTTGAAAATAAAGGAGAATAACCACAGGCAGCATGCAGATGTGACACACATGCACAGAAATACATATGCACACATTTTGTATTCAAACACTAAGAAAGCCACCAAAAGCATTCTGGTTAAATTAAAAGGGGAAATACTGCATCTATGGCCCACTATCTGTCTCTCTACACAGCAAAGACAAAATGACTGCAAACCCCCCAAGACTAACTCAATGTTTTTTCTATAGACATAGTACACATGCACGTACAGTACAAGCAGCATCTAAGTCTAAGCAAGAAGTCCACAAGTTAAAAAAAAAATTTGTTTAATAACATTTTGTGTTCCCAGGGGATCTATAAAGGCAATCTCTCTCTCTCTCTCTCTCTCTCTCTCTCTCACTCTTACACGCTCTCTCACTGACTCTAACTCAATGCCCTTGCACACAAATGCACCCGCGCACACACATACACACATTTGGTGGGTCCATAGCACAACTGTCAAGCAGGACCAGACTGTAAAAGCCTCTTTCCTTTATACTCCATAAATAATTCATCACCAGTAACATTGGCTATATGGCTTTATGCAAATATTGACAAACCTATTGCAGAGGAAAAATTGAGACAGTTGTATTTTGTATTGAGCCAACTTTTTGCCCATTTACTTTTTTTCAGGAAGACTGTAAATGATCACTAAACTGCTGATATAAGCAAAAGTCAAGGTGTGCCTCCCAAAATGAGTTGTTCAAAATGAAGTCAGTAATGAAACATGCAGTAATTTAATTCTTATTTGATTTATCAATACTTTTTTTAATACTGATTGTAGCTACTTGGCATTTATAGCCAACAGCGATATACAATGTTGTGATGATGATCAGAAACTGAGTGACTGTTAAATTTTCTTGGTTTCATAACAAAACGCTTTACAAAATTAGATTTAATGTTCAGGTTCAATTACTCTTTCTGAAGGTTTGTTACCGAATTCTGACAAATTGCCCTCAGTTGATACTAGAGTTTGGCTGCCAGCATGGAAACACGATGCCTTTGTGCCCTCCTCCTCATTAAAACTGCCCTCCACTAATCTTGGATCATGACAGCCCATTGTTACAGTTTTCCGTAGCTCTTGAAATATGGATGTGGTCTGATTGTCTGCTTGTAAGATGAGATGTGATAGACTCTTGGTGCTGTTTGTTCTCGCTCTCTGTTTTCCATTTGTATTGGGTCACTGCTTTTTCCTGCCGCCTTACGTGTTTTCTGTAGGAGATCAAGTATCTTGTGGTTAAGTAGCTGCAGTCCTATATATGGAACATGAGTTTTGCAACTTTATCTACAATGTTTGCTTAAAAAAGATAAGAAATTATTTATTTATCCTATATTTGAGAAATTGTTGGACATGACAGTCCGATTTAAATTACACACACACACACACACACACACATATATATATATAGTCTGATTCTTCCTAGCTACATTTCATATAGATTAATTTACCAACATTAGCACAGTTAAGCACCTCATGATCTCAGTATCTCAGTGCCGCCATGTTATCTTTCATTCACTCCCTGTCTGCGTATGTGTCTTGTTCACTCTTCCTTATATTTGTCGCACATACAGCTGAAAATGCTTCCGTAGCCATGGTGAGCAATCCCAAAGGGAAAAGTTGGCTGAATCTCTTTCTCACTCTCTTTCCTTCCTTTGTCTCATGCCTTGGTGCAGTCTAATGCTTTCCCCACATGCGCACAGATGAGCAGGTCAGAATCTAAAAGCAGAGGGGATGCAGATTGTGAGTCACATGTTGTTTTAATTTATTTGGCAAAGAATTTGTTTAAGAACTGAAATGAAAGAAGTGGCTAATTGTAAAAAGACTAAACCAGCAGACAGTGCTGAGGATGGTTTTCTCTCTTTTTCTGTTTCTTGCTGCCTGATCCCTTTCTTGTTAGCGACCATGACCGTGGCGGCTGGACATTTGGCCATGAAATACTTACACAAAAGAGTCTGCTTGAGAGAAAGAGAAAGAGAAAGCGCATTGGACAGATAAACACCTTCACCTGTCAGACTAGACAGAAGGATGTCAGTCGTCTAACCTTACTTATAAATTGTAAAACAGCATCAGTTCAGCTAGTGCTTCAAAACAACACATTTAAGTTCATGTGACAAAGCCCTTTAGCAGCAAAAGTAACCATGACAGGAGGAAAGGAGGAAGTCAGATTATTTTTTTGTTGGGGTTGTCACAATACTACAGTTTCAAACTTGATACCGATACCCAGGAAAATAGTCGATTCTTGATACCATTTTTGATAGAAAAATGACAAAATTAAGAGGCATAATCTCTTTAAAATAAAGATTAGAACAACACCATGCAAATGTATTCACCTACAGCCCTGTTTATTACAGTGCTTCTGGCGATTTGTAACCATATTTTCGCTGCTGAATAAATAGAGTTGTTAAGTTAGGCTGCCACTCTTTCAGTCTAGTTGCTGGTAGACTTCTATTTTTACGAAGAGCACTACAGGACTCACTATAGGTGTTGGGGGCAGGCTGGGATGGTGGTGGGGAGTCACATTGCAAGATGGGCTGCCTGGCAATAGTGTGCATTGGCTCCCCCCACCTCGCTCTCCCCTACCCCACCTGCTTTCCATTTTAATGCAACTAACTAATCCCTCTACACACTTAGGTGGGGCTTACACTAATGAGTTAAAAAGAAATTCCAATCAGACAATTGGAAAATACATTTAATTAGTTATAATAATAGGGAAACTGGGGGACATACTTGAATAAATAATTTATATATACTGTATATTATATAAAACAACAAAAGGAGGGTGTGGGTGATATCCACTACAATAGTAAAAATAAAATAAAATGATAACTTAATAGACAGCTAATGTGGATAATTGCTAATAGTTAAATGGCTAATGTTAAAGTGTGCGCTGGCCAGGTTGTTTATAATAGCTGTTTAATACAGTACGTCAATGTTGTTGAAACAGGAGCTTTACTGACCTCTCGAGATTCCTCATAAAGACCGGAGTGTCAGCCTTTAAGATGCTTTGCCAAATGTGTTGCACTACTGTTCACATGTTCAGCTGCTAATGAGGGGAGAGGCTGTGTGCCTGCCTGTCCTGTTGCAGTGCTGTGTGAAGTTGTGTGTCAGCTGGAGGAGGAGAAGACTGCACTGTTCTTATCAATACTGTTGCAGTAATTTTTAGTATCTGTTAAAAAAAAAACAAGTACTGTTGTGTTTTCAGAATTTTGATATTGAAAGGTACAGTAATGTCAGTTCTGTTGACATCCCTAGTTGTTATAGTGAAGTTTTGAATACAGATGTGTCAGGGTGGACACCAACTTCAATGCAAGGGACCACTGATCCTTTCCTGTTTCCACCCAACATTCATCATTGTTCATTTCTTGTCTTTTTTTTCCTGCTAAACTATAATCATGATAATACTGTAACCTTAATCAAGTGTTTCTTTATTTTAATCAGTGCAGTGAAGATAATTTTCCCCCGATGACTTGGTCCTGATTGACATACATTTTGCAGGCATCCAAAATACAATTTGTGCTTTCTTAAAACTTTGTCTAAGTTTCCTTTAAGGAAATCATGAAATTATTATGAGGAGGAGACATGCAATTATGCATGAGCAAAGGTAAATGTCACAGTCAGTAGAGGTTTGTTATTTACTCTGTGACATATGTTAATCTTTACTGAAGCTCCCCTAAAACTAGAGTACATCTCATTAGAATGACCTAAAACTTAGCGATACATTTACTTGAGTCCCCAGCATATTTTAGGTAGATCGGATAAACACTTGTCAAGAAAACTAGTCTTCAGACACACATACACACAAGGTTAGAGTAGATTCCTTACTTTATTAGAGAAATACAATTCAGGTTTAAAATAACTACAATTTTCCTTTAATTTTTAATCTTAATCTGTGGTTTAAATAGAGATATCCTCAGGTGAGATAAAAGATAAACAGAAAATCAAAAAATGGATCTATCATAATTCATGATAAATTGTGTTTAATTATTAATGAATTGTCCCTGTGGCTTGGTAAAGTTTAAGTATCAGTCTTAAAAATATTAGAAAACTAATCTTCATCCTATTGGTTTCTTCCGTCCCCACCCCTTTTCTTTCATCTATTAAATATATATTCCTTTCTTGTTCCCCATTTTTCCTCTTCATGTCTTACCTTATGGTTCTTCTCTAAATTAGTCACACCCTAACATTCAATTCTCTTCACCATCTCTCCTTTTTGTCATCCTGATTTCTTTCTTTGTGATCTCTAAATGCCTTAGGTTCCTCTCTTCCCCACACACACTGTAAACCTTTTCTGTCCCCCTCATTCTGAATATTTCTATCAGTTCCGTCTTATCTTCACATTTCTAACCTCCCTTCTGGTCACACTCTGCCTCCATCAAGTCCCACCCTTCCTTTCCTTTCTCTCTCCTCCTCCTCCTGTTCCTTCCTTTCGCCTCTGAGTCCCTCCGTCTTCTCCACTGAGTCTGAGAGACAGACAGGAAGGAAGTGTGTAATGAGACAGCCATATCGAGCACACAGCCCAAATTGACCTGCAATGAATGGAGGCACTGATCAGCTCCTGCTAAAGCAGTGCAGATTAACAAGTAAGGGGGAAGGGAGAGAAAATGAAGCTTCCTAATGTGGCACACATTTTAGGAATGCTACTATCAGACATACACAAACATGTTTATTTTGTATATTTTGTCTGTCTGTAGAGTGAAGCACACAGCTGATGGCACTATATATGTGTTCGCTTGGGGTCTCTAGTAACTGTTATTACTTCAAAAAATATGAGTATAGAAAACATGTTTTTTTTTGTTTTTTTTTTACTGAAATCAGTAGTTGACAAGTCATTTCAGCTGAAAGGTAAAGCAATCTGCATTAAAGGGACTATTTTCTTTGCAGTATGAACAGAGGACAGAGAGGCAATAGCTTGAGAGTGAAAATTAGAAAAACACAGACAAACAGCAAGAGAATGAACGACAGGACACACTCTTATGATTGTCAGAAATGTTAGATTATATCATTCAGAGTCCATTCTGTGAAATTAAACTCTTAAAAATAGTTGATGTAATTTGGCTTTTGTAGTAAATCTTGCTAATCTGCTCATCTGTCTCCACCCGCCACACTACTGATTTTATTAATGAAAATGGACCACTAGCGTCTCTATGTGGTTATCTGTGTGTGGGTTTGTGTGTGTGTGGCGTGTGTGTGTGTGCCTTCTAGTCTGCCCAGTGTTTCATACAGTAGAAGCCCATTAGGGAATTACTTCACATCTGGATAACCCTAGCTGTTCTAATGAGTTCACAACTGCAGTATGCATTTCATAACTGGGGGGGTTTTAACAACATTACACAGGAAACAGTTTCTGGCCTCAATTCTGCCCAGATCATTTTGAATATTTGGGCCCAGTGAACAACCCTGTTTTGGTGTAAAAAAGCTATTGTCAGGATTTACTAAACAGGTGCACTGTCAGTTTTGTGACTGAAAGGTGTGGACACAGGTATTTTTGTGGCTGGCCTTATTGCATATGTATTTGCAGGAGTTTCCCTTTCAGAGCATAACATTTTTGGTAAATCACAGATCTTATTTTTGCATCTGATGTGGCGGTGATGGTTGCTGCCAGAAGTGCTGATATATTTGGAATGCCAGATGAAAATGTTGTGAGAATGAGCACGTAATGGCACAGGTGGATTGTTCAAAGCTGTGAGTGCAATAGCAAATCTTTGCCTCTGCCCTGTAACACTTCACTGAGTCCTCACCCCAAATGTTTGCATGGCATATTTCTGGTCATACTGGTATTTTGATGAAATAGAGCAGAACTCACCTAACTGAACTTAATGTAGGGTGTCGGAGGAAATGGAAGAATCATAATACAGGATTCATGAAAGGGCGTATCTTTTATTTGTTATTACAGTCAGCCAAGTTACTTTTTACAGTAGTTTGCACAGTTTCAGGTTTTTTGTCACATTTCTGAACAGAAACTGGTCCATAATAACAGTGCTGAGAACACAAAAGGCTTTCATGGATTTTGCTTTTTTATTATGGAAGTATGGAAGCTTGTTTCTGCGACTGAAAAAAAAAATGACTGGCAGAGCTAAGTCGAAATTTCAGATTATTATCTCAAAACTTTGGGCTGTTATCTCAAAAATTTATCCCAATAAATTTTGAGATAATAACCCAAAGTTTTGACTTATGAATGGCAAAAAAATATATATTTTTCAGTGGTGGAAACAAGTTTCCATAAATCTGTTACTTCCCAAATTGAAGTGTAAAAATCCAGCACTCAGAAAGATCTAAAGTGTCTTAAGTTAATGTCTGAATCTTACAATTTGTAATATTGATTTTAATAAATACCTGCAGCCTCACATGGCATGAAGAAATAAAAACAAGAGTGATGTATGCATTTTTCTGCATGTGGCACAGTAACAGTAACTTTATTTACAAATGGATGGTTCAGGATCTGATGGTAAACAATGTTTTATGTTCTTCTGCACATCATACAGGTCAGGTGTAACGCACAGATTTCAAGTGGAATGGTCTATAATAAGGTAGCCCTTCTCAGGATAAATCTTGCACTCCTCCTGAGCTGTCAGATTTATCCAGAGCACATCTGTCTCACTCTCCAAGGCCCCACACAGTACAGAGGAGCACACAAGAGAAAATATATTGATTCTCCTTTAGCTGCCTCACATTGATATGAAATGCCTAACTGTTTTCTTAGAGAAACACGTGTAAAACCTACTTTTACATTGTATTATTTTGGTTAATAGATGACTTGCTCCCTCTTTTTTTTACATGCTGATTTGCACTGTTCTTGGTGGATTGCATTGGTCATTATTGAAATGAACTGTTTTTCTGAATTAGCACATTTTTAGTAGATTAGCCGCAGAATTTTCCATTCCCATCGGCATATGTTTGCAATTGCAACATCTTGCTAATTTGTCCTGCTTAGTAGATCTGGCCCTTTGATCTTTCTGACCCATTTTTGGGCTTTGGCCTTACCTGGATCATTGCCAGTTTAGTTCCAGGTGAACATGAATAAATACTGCTGTAGAATGTGTGATAAAGTCCTTTAAGATTATAAGATATTAGATTTTAAGTTGTTGATGATATGTCACAGTGGTAATAACCAACAGTTAGTAATGCATTTTCATCCTATTACGTTCTTTTCTCCACTCCTTTGTAACACTAGTTTATTTTGTATACTATTTGTGCTCTATGTAGAGTAATTTAACTGTGATTTTATCACTTGGGAATTTAAGCGTTGTAATGTAGTTGTTGGCCACTGGTTCCAGTTTCATGTAACCTTGATTCAAAATCTTTGATATTTTGATAATTAGCTGTTTGTTGGTGATGCCCAGCCTCTTTATTGGTTTCTGGTGCATTTCTATATTTTTACTGGGCACAACAGTTCCTCGCATTATTTTTTTAACTATTTAGCAGCTGCAATGTGTGTTTATAACCAGTCACACATGCACGGACCTGCTCAGACACACACACTCAAAAGGGTGGGTGGCACGACAGCTTTGTGTGTTGGCAAACATGAGCTTAGCAGTGAAGATCCTTTCAAGCAGGAATAAGCTGCTAAGTGTCAATGGAATAGACAAGTAGGCCAAAGACCACTAAGATATCACTTACACTGCAACAATCAGTGTCAGTGGGTCTGTGTATGTGTGTAGTGGTATGTAAAATAGACAGGAAGTGTAAGCGTGGCAGATTATTTGTGGAAAAACACAGGAGAAAATCAACAGGACACACACACACAGAGTATGCACATTCACACTAGAGGCCTGGCAGGACCATCTGTTCCTGCTGAAATCAGCACAGCAGGAGCCTACCAGTGTGCACATGCACGCACAGAACACACTCTCACACACACACGGTTGCAGCATGCTTCAGTTCTGGCATAGTGATAGTCTATTTATTCCCCACACTGACGCAGGACAGTACTCATACAGTTGAGTTGAGTAAGTTGATGTGGATACACAAATACATTCTATACTTATCAGATATACAGTAGATATATCTGCCTATAGCTCTTCACATAGATGGAGACATGGAGAGATAAATGGACAGACAGACAGGTACATAGTCTGGCCTACCATCAGCAGGAACTGCATACACATTCACCTTTCTCCATTTTAATAATCGACCAAGGGGACTAACACTCCCCTGTCAATGTTATCTATTTCCCTTCCAGAGGCAACATCAGCATGTTCTATGCTTTCTGCCATCTCATCAGTACTTTGCTCTGACCTCTTCTGCCCTGCACCTGGACCTAGTCAAGGCAGAACTACAGTGTAGTCATTTATAGTTCCCTGTAGAGCAACTGAACACTATCATTCTTCAAGACAAGCAGTGAATGCATATTTTTGCAGCCTACAATTTCAGATCAAAAGAAAGTCAACATGACACAATAAGAGGTGAAGAAGTCAAAATGGTAACTAAAGGGTCATCTGTGGTCTCAGAAATCAATTAATGGGTTAAAAAAAGTTGACCTTGCCTTGTCCTATTGACTACATTACAAATTGAAATATCAATTTTAGTCAAAAAAGGTGATGTGTCATAAATTATCTTTCTTTTTCAGTTCTATTTTACAAGGAGATTGCATCTGCATACTTTAGGTGTGTTTGGTTGTTTTTGTTTTGGTCTTTACTAACTTACTTCTTGGAAATTCTCAGATGGAATTAAAGGTTAATAATTGAACAGTCAAATTGTGGTATTAGTATCTGCACTGTTTAGTCATCATATCAGCAGGACAATAGGATTAACAGCAAAAACACCAATGCATGTTGTGCAATTAAAAAAGATCACACTCATCAAATTTCATAATTGTTTCCGGTACGAAATAGAGATTTTCCGGACATTTTAAAAAAAATTTATATTGTGCAAGTAACACTCATCTTAAAAGAAATTATAAATAAACATAAACCATTAACGGCTGCACGTGATGATTCCAAATATACCAAGAAGATTGAGACTGAAAGACTGAAGATGGACTGAACAAAAACAGAAGCCAAAATTGAAGGGGAGAAGAAAAGCTAGGATGAATTGAGCAGATCAGGTGTATCAGGTGAAATCAACTGGGAAATCAACAAATCAGGCTAGTTAGTAGAAATAATTGCTCTTGTGTGTGTCCACGTGTGTGTGTGCTTTGTGTGTGCAGTAAGTGTGTTATTTAGATGACTTAAAACATGGGTTGTTGTCCAAAAAAACAATAAATAAACACCCTTGATATGGTTTTTAGCCTGCCATTGCTGAAAATACCAATGTTAGAAATCTTTTTATTAAAATAGAATAAATTAAATGCAATGGGAAACAAAAATTATGAAAGAAAACAATTAAAGGTTTAGTCTACAAATACATTTCTTTGGAAAAAAGGTTAAACCTCAACAATAATGCAAATAACAGAACCAATACCCACCAGTCAAACATTTGATTAGAGTCCAATTGAAAGTGATTGTGGTTCAGCTAGTGAGGTCCACAATGATTGTTAAACAAATTTTAATAAAATACCTCACATGAAAATCAGCAGTGCTTTCCGTTTTGGTGACTCGATTGAGGGCCATAGTATTAACGGGCTACTCCCTGGCACTGTTTCCATGCTGCAATTTGCAGTTGGCATGCCTCTTAATTACACTCAATGTGAAGTGCTCGATGTTAGCAGTGTTGTTGGAATGGAATCAACAGAAAAAAAGAAAAGACAATAGCGACCTCCCCTCCTATTGCAGAATCTTTTCACACACAGACACAACACCTGCCAAAAGTACTTAAAACTGTTATATGTTAGTTCCTGCTACAGTAGGTGTCACCAGCAGTTCCAAATTAATGGATTACTATAATCACATTACAATTTATGTAATACAGCAATATACCCATCCATCCATCCATCCATTCTCATCCGCTTATCCAATTCAGGGTCGCGGCATTACATAATTTATTCAATTATTTGTACAATTAACAGATAGAAAAAAAATCGAACATGCCCTTTGACTTCACACTTCCACTATAGTTAGCTATGTCGAGGGGGGAGAAAATAGCAGAGCTAGAACTATTAAGGAGTGGAGGTATACATTAATTTTTATTACACCAAAGGCCAAGAACATGACTGCCAGAAACAACAATCCACTCCTGCTAACAAAACATCGACTCAAAGATAAAACATGGCTAGTAGTGACAAACCCCAGACCCAGAGTGATGTATATGACCATAGCTGAGCAGCCAAAACTGATAACAAAAGCAGTTATGAGCAGTGAAGCTTGTAGCTGCTCCTAGCTGTTTCTACAGTAGAAACTAGTTTTCATAAGTTTTTCTGTCGGTTTGATAACTAAAGGAAAGTATGTGTATGTGTCCTCATTAGGATAGTGACTGGTGCCAGTGTGTGGGCATTGTTTCCTGTGCAGTAATTTCCAGTTTTTAACTGAAAATTACTGCATGTGACAGTGCATCTCAGTCCGTGACACAAAAGTACTGCAACTAGTAGTGCGATGAACTATTTTCTGTAGGTGAGCAAATAAGTAAGAAAAGCATAAAAAAAGGAGTTAGAATGATGTCTAATAGTTTACTATTTGGAGTAATAACCCCAACACTCACCAAAACCACATTTTGTTGTGATGATGCAATCACACACACTCACACACAAGGTGAAAACAGCAGCAAAAATAGCCTGTATCTGTCGGTCAAGTCTTTACAATTCTCATACAACTAGCAGATGAGCTATGTCAGACATACGAATTTCCCTTTGGGATCAATAAAGTTATTCTTATTCTTATTCTTATGAAAAAGAGATGTGGAGAGTGATGCAACTGTGAAGTGACAGGAGATCAGAAGGTATATACAGGCAGGATATACCTGACACAATTTTGCAAAAATACAGTGCTTAACAAATTAATTAGACCACCTGACCACCTTTAAGTCTGCTGCTAGTCATTACTGAGACATAATGCTGAAAATATCTACAACTGCTTCTTCATGATCATGTCTAGAGCCTGACTGATATAGTATTTTTAAGGCCAATACCAATACTGATATTTGGAGATTTAAAAATCTGATAGTCTAAAATATCAGCCAGTATTTTTTTTTTTCAGACACACGAAACATTAACAGATTTCCATAATAGTTATCATGTTAGTTTTTTATTTACTCATTTACCCTCTGCCCAACTCTTCTTGGTGTTTGTGGCATTCCAAACAAGTGTACTGCCAACAGGGAAGTTGAGGAGTGCCCTCTAGTGGATAAACTGTGCAGTGTCAACACTGATAACATGATTGGTTGAAGGTTGTTTCTCAAATCTCGTCTTTACTTTTTAAATTTCCGTTATAAATGCCGATACCGATAGATGGGCAAATACAGTTAATATCAACCCACTGACAAATCGTTCGGGCTCTAATCATGCCTTGACTAAGTTGCATGTTAAAGAGGAGTTGCATGCATTATCACTGATGCCTTTGAGCAATATTCTTCCTTTACTATTTCACTGTTTTCTGGGTATTGTTTATTTGCACAGCTGAAAAAATAAAACGCAAAAGCAACCAGTTGGCATGTCTTTCAGAAGTGTCCAGCTCTTCTTTTGGCTGCAGAGTGTGCTGATCGCAGCCTCCACAGTAGTACCATCTAATCTTCTTCGGCCTTGATAACTTGAGCACAATAAGCCTAAATAAAGAAGGTTTCCTTTGAAGTGTCTCTCATCCCATGTTTGTGTCTTTTTTGGTTTATCAAACACTTGTTAATTTTCCTTGAAGTGTGACAGTTTTTACATCCTGTTTTCTGTTGCTTTCTTTTTCTTCTTCTCTTCTTTTTAAGTGCAAACAGCACAAAATGTAGCCTCTTATTTGAGAAAGAAATCATTATGTTTCTGAAAAAAAAACTTAGTTCATTATGGGAAGGAGAAGCTCCTATAGCCTGAGGCTGAATGCTGACACTTGAGCTATTTAATGTTTGTCTAAGCATCATTCTTTGTTGACATACTTGTAATGCTTCCAGTGATGGTTTGCCTTGATGACTTTAATAAAACCATACACCTGGCAGGTAGTCCTTACCACTCTGTGCTTTAAAAGTCAACAATCACAATGATCAACAAATCTTTGTTCACATAGTTTTTATCATCGCAATAAAAAAAAGCCCTCAGCTCTGACTTATCCAGCCCAGATTATATCTGAGTTACTACTTTGATCTCAGTCAGCGTATTTGAAGAATCAACCTATAGTCATTCTATAGTCTAATCTGCTATAGAAGATATGAAGGCATTAAAGATGCTTTCTTGGCAGGAGAAAGATAAGAAGTAATACAAGAAATAAGGAACTCAGGAAATCAAAATAATTTATTCAGGAAATTAGATGTTAAGGTTGGAGGTGGAACACAAATGTGGAAAACAGGAATAAAAAAGAAAAAGGACATAATGATTCAGATGTGCATTTTTATGTTTTTAAAAAGAACAGAGAACACACTCATTAGTGTCTCCTTTGAGCATGCCACAGCATCTCTATGTTATCTCCTTTGCTGTCAAAAAAAGCCTTCCATCCTCTCTACCATGCCTCTCCATGTGCATCTCACTGTAACGCTGTCTGTGTTTCTGTCCATTTGTCTCTGGCTCTACCTGCCCTGCTGTCTCACTGCAGTCGAGAAATAGACAGAGTAAACAGACATCTCAGTCAGCTAGCACCTATTTACACTGTGCATGCTTCATCTCAACAAAGGTGCTTAGAGAGATGGCTATGGGGCGTGATTCTGAATTTATTTGGAATATTATGCACCGCCTGGACCCAAAATCTTCGTTATTTGTGTGTGCTGGTTTCTGTGTGGCATGTTTGTCTAACTAATTAACACACGCATTTGCAGATGTTTTCCCAGATGCAAACATTATGGCACCAGTAACCCTCGAGACAGCCGCACGTCAGTAATAATATAACACACTGGCTACTCAGGCACCCAAGCAGCCTTTCAGGTATTTGAGTGCCTGAGTATCTGTTTTATTTAAAGGAGATATGTCGGAAATAGTGTTGGTGAGGAAAGTATTCATGAGGCCTAAAATACTACACCTCCAAATAGTTATGGGAGAGAAAAATCAACAGTTGTGCTCTGAAACAACTTTAAATAACATAGACTTAGCTCCCAGAAACGCCATCCTTATTTATACCTGCTCATTTCCCTGAAAAGATTAGCCTGATTGTAGGTCTGCTTTACTGGAGTTTATGGCCCAAAAGCCTTACTGCTTCCATAGGAATTAAGTGGGTAAATAGTAGCCAGGTGCTGATAATAACAAAAAATTCAAGACACCCCAAGATCAGATCATGCAATGCTTAGAGAAATTGCAAAAAACCTAAGAGCTACATCTCAGACTCTACAGGCCTCAGTTAACATGGTAAATGTTAAAGTTGATGGCAGTACAATTAGAAAAAGACTAAACAAGTATGGTTTGTTTGGAAGGGTTGCAGAAGAAAGCCTCTTCTCTCTAAAAAGAACATGGCAGCACGGCTTAGGTTTGCAAAGTTGCATCTGAACAAAGCACATGACTTCTGGAACAATGTCCTTTAGACAGACGAGATCAAAGTGGAGATGTTTGCCAAAGAGTTTTCCAGAATTCCTCCACAACGATGTGAGAGACTGATAAAGTCATAAAAAATACAATTACTTACTAGAGATGGTTCTACAAGCTACTGAATCATGGATTGTAGTTAGTTTTTCACTGCTTCTGCATTTTGGCTTAGTTTCTGTTAAATAAATAATTTTAAATTTAAATTTAAATTTAAATAATTTTTTTAATTATGTCTTGATATGTAAAATCTTAGAATTGAAAGATGGTGTACTTTCTTTTTACCATCCCTGTGCATTCAGTGAATTGTTTATCAAGCTAAGTGATAAATTTAATATATTTAGCTTTAGCAAACAATATCCAGCTGAGTGAAAAACAAAAGAAAAAATCTCTGTACAGACAAGCAAAATATTTAAAAAGAAAACAACATTCAGAAATGCAGTGTGCTGCACATTCATTTAATATGCAACCATACATGTTGCATGACATCCACACGTCACACCAAAATGTAAAAGTAATAGACTACAAGAAAAGATTAGCAAGATTAGCAGTTTCAGGAAACTGCTGTAAGTTTGTATAAACTAAATTAATGCTCTGTTTGTTTGTTTTTGTTTGAGACCATATCTAATTCCTAAAGCTGTTCAAGAAGTTTCTTTTTGGGTTAGAGCCCACGGCTTCTTTAGTTATAATCACAGTACAGATGGTTTTTATAGCAGATCATTAATTTAAGGGTTCTCTAAAACTTCCTGAAATAAAAAAAAATGAACTTTTTAAATAATTTTGTGACAACAAAACATTAGTTTGTTTTATAATTATGCTAATATCTAATCTGATATCAGACAGAATTGTCAGCTGGTTCCACTCTGTTTCCATCATCAGTGTCACATTAGCTCCACTTTAACTGATTTCCATGGGGGAGGTAATTCAAATTCCCCTAAATAATCACTAGAGACCCACTTATCTTTCTGATGTTAACATCATTTTAGGTCAACATTGATGGCTAGCAATCCCCACTTACTGGTTTGGCTGGGTTTAGGAGTGGAGCAGAGTGAAGTAAAAATAGTGGTGTGTGTTTCTCTATATGTTGTATAGTAGCTATGCCTTTGGTGTCCCAAAACACTGTCTGTTTAAAATATCTCTGTCACAGGTCAGAGAGGTTGATGATGCTTGAGAACAGCTTGAAAATTGATTTAATCCCATAGTGCAGATCAGCTAATCGTTTTCCTCCCGTTGCGCTCATTGGACCGATTGTGTATATTGTCAAAATGCCAGAAATATCAGACAAGTTGGTCATGCAGATATATTCAAGGGTCTGGAGCCAGGAAAATTTAACATAACATTTTATGCTGGAAGAAGAATACCCTAAAAGTCTTATAATCTTATTGCAAAAACCAAACAAAAACTAAAAGGGAATACATTGTGAAAATTAGCTCTGCCAACACTAATTAGCACGCTCTCTCTTTTGTCAATCTTCTGCCTCCCTTCACTCTGACTATTTCACTGCTCATCATATTTGATGGTTATCAGATGAGAAAGGTGTAAATTGCTACTCAGAGCTATCTCAGCTAATTCCTCATCTCCCTTCTATTTTGACTTCATTTTTCTGTCTGTCCTCATCCCTCATTTCTTATCCTCTGCATTATTCCTTTCTTCTCTGTATGTATGTAGTCACAAACTGTTGGAGACGGAAAGATATTCAGTAACTGGACCCAAATTGAGATGATTTCTGTAAGCACGCCTGTGTGTGTGTGTGTGTGTGTGTGTGTGTGTGTGTGTGTGTGTGTGTGTGTGCCATGTGCCATGTGCAAATGTATGCATGTCTGTACGTGCACATGCTAATGTCCATGAGCCACTGCTATCCAGCATTAATGAAGGTAGGGCTTATGCCAGTCCCCCACCCCACCGCCTTTCTCAGGAGAGTTACACACAATCACGCGTTAATGACCCACCAGCATGGTGTGAATAAGAGGGAAGATGAAGTTGGGGGTGGGGGGTGTACAAAAAGAGATGGAGGGTGGATGCAGAGAAAAATGTAATAATTGGTCAGTGTGAGTCCAGCACCACAGGAGAGTTTATAAACAAACAGGCAGATGTAGTTTGTACAGGCAGCACACAGCCATTCATGTGAAAACCTGGTCTACTTAGACACCCTCAGTCCCAGTGGAAGACAGAGGAGGTTGTGCATACTGTAGCCCACATGTTACTGTGAAGAATCAGTGCTTTTTCGAGCCTTGATTCAAATAAATGTAATCTTCTTTAATGTTATTTTTAGATTATAATTTACTATAATGTATTTTTCATCATTGTACACTTGATTTTAATTTTTAAAAAATGAGAAGGAAAGTGCCATGAGAGAGAAGTAAAGAGAGGGGATTGGTGTTGTTTATTACTGAATTGTTCTGATAATGAGAATCAAATGGGGGCTGGCACTTTGTTATTATGCTTCTTGGCAGGGTGATTGTATTTGCCTGTGTTTGTGTGCACTATTATCATGTGCATACAGTCCTAAGTGGCCAAGGCATGTTGGAAGAGAACTCACCCCCCCTTCAGCGAGGAGCACTGGCTGTAAGTTAACTGGCAAAACACAAGTGCACAGACACAGACACTGCTGCTGCTGCCAGGTGTATTGAGGAGGTAATAGTCAGGCCAGCGGCCAGTGGCTCAGAGAGGGAGAGCTGGAGAGAAAATGAGTTGCTGCTTCTGGTGGAGTCTGTTGGCCTGAGGGGCCAGCTCAATATCTGGAGTTGTTGTTTATCCGATTCCCCTGTCACCTTGCACCACTTTATGCTTGTCCCGTAGTTTACCACTTTCCCCCTTTTAGCCATTCTCTCTGTTCTACATGCTCCTGTACACAGTCATTTCCAATTCTGTCATTTTTCTCAAACTGTTCACTGCATCTTTCTTTTCTCCTCTCTTGTTCTCGTTCTTCCTGAATCTCACTGACTTTTCTCATAGGCTACAACATCACCACAGTTTAATCCCCCAGCAGGTCTAATCCAGGAGGGATTGAAAAATAACAAGTGTGTTTATGTTCTCTGTCCCCCGACAGCATCCAAATAGAACCCTGGGTGACTGTAGTGTCTGTATGTCTGCTCCTTGTGCTTCAGACAGTGCTAACAGTAGCATTATTAACAATGAAGACACTCTGCTGCTGTGTAATGACACTATTCCTAAATTACCACAATAATCTTTTTGAGTATTATGCTATGTAGATAAAAAAAAACAGAAAAGCTTTCATATAGGTGCATATCAATGTGAACATTTTTATATATCAATTTTCATATATCAGTAATAGGTCAGTATCGACTGATAGTATCAGCTGATTTCTGTTTGCCATTGTTTTCCCTATCACTGCAAAATCCAACTCTAGTGATGAGACTCTGCCCTTATAGTGTTAATGTTGGCTGCTTTTTTAGATTTCCTGTGCTTTTAGTCTTCAGATCAGAAGTCAGTTTTTCTTTATTGTTCTCTTTTTAATTCGAACATCTGTCAACATTTTGGTCAAAAAAAAATTTAAGCATTTCAACATTTTATTTGAAGATGAAGTGTGAGTGTTGCAGCTGCAACCCATTATTTTAATAATGCTTTATTTTTCTTATTTTCAAATGCTGTTTGATCACTGTTGTGTAACTGATAATAAAGATCTTATTAGCAGTATTTTTGTTTTTGTAATCATGTAAAAAAAGGTAGTGAAGGAATAAATTTTGACTGCCCCACACCGCCGTGAACTTGCACCCCCTGAGTCTGGCAGGGCTTTGAGAAACCAGTCTGTGTGAACACATTCAGACATGCACAGCTCTGTAAATGTCATTGCTTTGGGTTGAGTGTGGCCAGATGCGCCTGTGTACTGTCACTAGTGATACTGTTGACATTTCATTTTGTGAATAGGAACGTTGTGTATCTGTTCACCTCAGCTTGCTCCGTGCTGATAAAACTGGCCTGCGTTTTCATAGAAACACTGGATATTTAGTCAGAGCCATAAGATGGGCTAAGGTAGTAGTGACTTTGATTTACTTCTTATAGTCATGAAGTAATTATAAAAGGCTTAGAAAACCATAAAGGTCAGCTGTTTAGCAGCTGTTGAATCGTTTGTCTTTTGTTTTTTCCTCTGTGTTCTGAGTTTCTGCAGATTCTCTACATCTTTTCTTTTCAGTATTTCTTCACTGTGTGTTTATTTCACTGAAAGTATTAAAAGCCAGGAAGAGATAAGGTTAAAAGAATCATTACTGTCACAATTTTTGGAAGGAGCACTCTGTAACATAACAACCTTCTTCAACAAGCCATAAACACTGTAATTTTAGGTCCACCTCTGAGTTTTGTCAACTTCTTTTTTTTTCTTTAAGTTTTTCCCCCCCATCTCCCTCTTTGTTGTTCACCCTGCAGTGAACTGTGAAAGTGCTACACAATATAACTCACTACTTTAGGATAAAGCAGAAGGCACACAGTCATTTTTTCACACAGTGTTGTCATTGCATCCACTAATAAAGTGGTTGGAAATGTCTTTGTGCATCATTCTTAATCTAGTGACAAGCTACAGCCATGTCTTTTGCAGATAAAGACAATAAAGAGCAGTTTATAGGTGTGTTGACTGGTTTGCATGCATATATGAATCAAGGAGAGTGCGTAATGTGTGTAACCAGTGTATGAAAACAAGCACATGTTTGTAATACATCCCCTACCCTCGGACTCCTGCCAGCTGATGAAAAATGAATGAAGGCCTGTGTGTGCGTGTCCCTGTGTTTGTGTCCACATGCCTATCTCCGCTCGGGCCAATCAGCCAATCTGTCAGATCTTTTACACAAGGACAGGCCTTGCACCCCTGCTGACAGGACTGTGTACATGTGAATGAGAGAGAGAGAGTGCAAGTGAGTTCAGCAGGCTTAGACAGATGTAGGTTGTAGATGCAAGTGTGTGGTAAGCATGCTGTCATACATTTATCTGTTTTGTGGTTCATTTTTTTGTAATATTAGTCATTCTTGAATAAATCTACATATCTGTCTTAGAAGAAACAGCCTTGCAATTCACCTCTCACACATCCTCTTGTAGTTGTTGAAGTATCGATCAAACTTTCATCCATTTCTCTTCCTTTCTTTGTTTCTCCATCTCTCAGAATTATACCCTCTTGTAGAGTGGCGGCCAGAGTGAAAGAAGAGCACATGAGGAGTGGAAACGACGTGGCATCAACATCCTGACCGGTAACCTTGCTTCTGCACCCCACCACGTGCCCAGCAACTCCAGAAGTGACCGTCAGCAGGAAGGAAACAAGCGACCACTCCTCCTGCAGGCATGGTAATACACTCTCTGTCTGTAAGTGCTGGAAGCTTGTGTGTGTGTGTGGCTGTGCTAGTGGATTATCAGCAGTAGAGAAAGGACTCCTTCAGACTACGTGATATAAGATAAGTTTTTCTAAACATGACAACATAGAGTATGTGTGTGTCAAAGATAGAGAGATACTTGATAATAGATTGTGCAGACAGGAGTTTTTGGGTGTATAAGTAGAAAGAATTAACCTGTACATTATCACTGGGGAAAGAGGAGAAGGGAATGAAAGAGGCAAAGGAAGTAAGGAAAATGAAGAACAATCAAGGAAAAGGTGAAAAAATGGTGGGTGGTGATTAACAAAAAGAGAGAAAAAGAGCAGTTTAATCACTGTTTGGCATTTTCTAGATGACATTCTTGTAACTTTGTGGATGTGTTCTCTATTATATCTTCATATTACTAATATTCTTCATTGTTACACTGGTGCACAGTCACTTGCTGACATGCTGAATGAGGTGTGGATTTGAGGTTTTTTCCTTACATAAGCAAAGGCACAAGTGAGAGAGATGTTACACAAGGAAGAAGATGCCATAAAAAGAACTATCATGTTGTTTAGGAGGAGGAGAGGATGGCTGAAGAGATCAAAGAGAGGAGTGGAGGGAGAGGATGACAAGTGGAAGCAGATAAGACCATAAAAACATAAATCAGGGACAGGGGCATGAGACATGAAAAGTATAAAGAATGTCGCAAGCAAAAAAAGTGGGGTAGAAAAGGAAGGTTAAGAGCCTGAGAGAGGAAGAGTTAGAGCACAAGTG
>VUQS01016043.1:2542-13194 GCA_015108495.1 Heterochromis multidens | reverse complement strand
CGAAAAAAAAAAACCGAAAAAAAAAAAAAAAAACATTCCATGTTTGTCTGCAAAAGTTTGTTTTCTGGGAAAAAAAATCCACCTTTTACACTCAGACAGTAGTTAATTTGTGCTTCTCTCGCTACAGAAGAATAGCCAAAATCAGAGATGCACCACTGAAAAACGTGATTCATGCTTCATTTAACTGCTTGAAAGGAGGTCGTTTGTCATTTCTGACATTTTCTAAAATAAGTGATTAATCATTTAACCAAGAAATAGCACTTTTATTGCCAGTGAATGTAATTCAGTTACAGGTTTAATTAAAAAACACTGCCCTTATAACACGCACTAAATATTTTCTAACGTGAATGTACCTTTTCAGTGGGCCATCTGCTCTCGGTGAACTCATCAAACATTTCAAAAATAACTTGGGAGTATTTCAGCAGCACCCTACTGATCAGCAGTAAGTAACACAAATAAAACACAAAACCATCAGTGATACAAACCTCAGAACCTCAGCGAAGATCACAAATCCAAGGACAGCTGCTGATACCAAAACACGCCACAACAAAACTCATCAAACTCTCACCGTTTATCCGGTCAGCCTCCCAGACGCATCCTCCGCCATCTTCTTCTCTTTGTCCACGAGCAGCTCCCGTCCTCGCCTCGAGTCCTCCAGCCAGGTCCCGAACACCTCCCGTGCTCCTCCGAGGACTCCCCCGTTCTGTCCCCCGTTCTTCAGCTCCGCCATGCTCTGCTGCCTCAGTCTGTCGGACCGGAGCGACACCGCGTTAACAGAGAGTCACGTTAGAGGGAAAACGTGCAGGGCAGAGGCCGCTAAGCTAAAGAAACCAGCAGGCATCTTTGATATATACTGTATGGCAGGAATACTCTGTTACAAGAAAAAAAGGCCTGCATTTAACATGTTACTGAAGCAAAAATACACAAGTGTTACCAGAAAAAATTATTTTAAGCTTTTTTAAAAGTATTCATTAGGCAGAGTGGACTCTGTCACTGTTTGTTACTACTCGAATCACCATTTTAATGTTGTAGCAGGTGGAATAAATCTTATTGACATTTGGATGGTTAGGTCATTTAATCAGTACCTACAGAGCTGTTTTCACTTACGCTGAGCGCTGCTGGAGGAGCTTAAGTGCATCCAACAGTTCAATTCTTAGTTCAGTGTTACTGCGAATTACAAGATGCATTTCAGAAATGAGAAAAACAAAAAGAGGATATGGAAAATTTAAACTCTGAATAACTTTTACAAGTTCTGATATTCTTTTTCAGCCTGTCAGTGGTTACAAATCTTCTCTGTAGCTCATCAAACCAAACACACACTTTCCAAGTAAACACAGTAATGCTGGGTAAAAACTAAGCATAAGGTATTAGATAGAAGCTGTTAGAAACTGCATCATATGAAATGCTGGCAAGAGTTGACAATGATAATGAAAACTGCAGATCTTTGGGATGGATTTTCATTTACAATGTTGATGCAGCAGTTTGAAGACAGGGTTGAGTCTCAACACCTGCCTTTCTATTTCTATTTTCTAGTCATAAACTAATGGTGTTAAGTCTGTTAAGGTCTCATTCATGCAGGTCTACAGACCAGAAAGAGACCCCTTGATAATCACCAGGGAAAGCGTGTATTCCCTGATTGGTTGGCGAGTGGTTGCTGGCAGTCACTGGGTGAAATGGGCCACAAAGAGGGTACTACCCAAAAACCTCCTTGTGATTGCTTTGGTTGCTAGCAGATTTCCGCGGTTGCTCGTAGTTTGCATGGTAGTTGCCGACTGGTCTGCAAACACTTGCCAACTGCTCGGTGAGCATTAGTGAACGTTCTGTTTGTGTCACAGTTTTTAAAGTTTCACTACCGCTCAGTGGTTAGTTATCAAGTGTTTGCTGGAACGCTGGCATCTTCCATGCAGTACCTTCTTTATAACCAATTTCACCTGGCAACCCCTCGCCAACTGGTCTCTAGGCCTGTGTGACTGAGGCCTAAAGTTTCTTACAGTTACCAGCATTTAAAAACAGACTTAAGCTGTTAAGGAAACAAAAGCAACTATTAGGAATTAAAAGTGTTTCATCTTCAGTTCTGCAGTGATGAGCAGCCACACTTCAAGCAAACATGAAAAAAATCCCTGAGGTTAAAGTGTGATCAGCCCACACAAAGAAACTGGATTAAAAATGAGCTGGTTTTTTGGATGAATTTCAGAAATGTGGTTTTTTTTAAAGACGTTTGTCCTTCAGTACCAAAGAGAACTGTCAATCAGTTTTTTTGAGATGCCACTGAGGTGATTGCGCACAATCATGTTTAACGTGAGTGGGTCATAAGTGGAGCATTTTTAATTATAACGAGGAGAAACTAATCACCGCAATAATTTAAAAATTCTGTGAAAACACAGTCAACCCATACATGACGAGCCTCTGTCACAGCGATGAAAAAACAGAGGCAAGCTTCATGTTCGTGCTTTAAATCAGACTGTACATCGGGAAATAAAAAGACATCATTAACCCTTAACTCCCATCTGAGCACCGCTGACAGTTTCCTTTATCGCTCTGCATTGTTCGGCTGTACATCGCAGCGTGCTTTGTTGCAGAGTTTATAAAATAAACAGCAGCCAGAAGGATTTGAGTGTGCTGTCAGTGCAGGTTCACACCGCAGTGTTTTTCAAAGGCTGAGCCAGAAACCTGGAGCAGGCTCACGGGAAGAATAAAAAGCTTGCCCAAATTATAGTGGAGATATTGGTTTCCAACGTAATGGCTGTGTTATTTGGCCAAACATGTCCCAAGCTCCTTGAAGCAGGCAGACTAAATAGAGTCATGTAGATTTGTAGGTTAATGTCCTGAAAACAATGTTAATGTGGCAACCAGAAAACAACAGCACAAGCCCGTGGAGGGGAAGCAGAAATTTATTTTGGCTGCACAGGTCACCACAAAAGGTGCCAGTGGGTAGAAAATGGTGCCGAAACTACCAGGGGTGCAGTTCAGTAAACACTGCACGAATTATCGAGGAGAAGTGAAGGCGAAGGAGCAGGGATGTAGGGCGGTGGATTTTTGTGACTGGGATATAGGAATAAGATTGACTTGACTCTTTATGAAAAATTATATTCATTTCCATCATTTCATCTACATAATAAAGGAGGTGGTCACACTGAGAAACAGGAGAATTATAGAGGGCTGTCAGCAGCTGTCAGTGTAGGACTACATATCCATGATTTCAGGGCTTAATTTGCTGTGTTTCTCTGCCAATTGTGGCAAATTATTCAGACACTTTACATATACTTACACAGCATTGTAGAAGTCCTTCACTACATGACCTGCTTTTAAAAACATTTCAGTAAAAAGTAAAAGGAGAAAAACTTTCACATTATATCTTCAGCCTGTTCTCATTCCCAGGGCACTAATTTCTGCCACTGAATCAAAGACTGAAACCTTAAATCACTTCTCTGATCAACACACCAGGCTGAGATAGAGTATTTCCTTCTTTGTGTATTCACAGATTCATTTTGATCTATTGATTCCCTTGCTGAGCTTGAATCATGATAGCCATCACTCCATTTTAAAACCTTCCTCACCAGTAATGACAAACATCTTCTAGATCAAACGAGGGCAGATAAATGAAGAATAACATGCAGCTTAAATTCCAAAAGGTTTTGTTGTATTAGTTCTGATTGTTTTTTTAATGTAAACATTTAACCATAAATTTTTCACAGTAACTTTAAACTGAAAATTTATTTTTATTGTAAATAATGTCTCAGGGTCTACCTGCAGTACCTTCATGCCCCATCAGGGGGCCATGGCCCACACTTGGACTTAAGGCAATAGTAAGCCAGATTTCTCATTCCCAACCTCTGGGTAATGCATTTAACACTGGTTAAGCATAATTTCTCAACATGCCGATAACACAGGCCTGCAGACCAGTGGGCATGGAAGACACTGACTGGTCTGAAAACACTCGTCATTTACTCTCTGAGTGTCAGTGAAGCTTGGAAAACCGGGAATGTTACCACTGCAACCAACACGTTTCAAAAGGTGCAACTTTATTTTTAAGGCGAAGGTTCTCCTTTTTCGGTTTTCGTCGCACTTTTAAAAGGTAACATTCTCTAGTTTCTGAATCTATGCTTGTTTAGCATGTAGTTAAAATGCAGCTAACTCCACCTATAACGCCATCTGCTGGGTTTTATGAGGGTAATCACTTTATATTCTGTGTATTTTAAGTCTGCTAAACAGAAAACATGTCAAAATAAAGAACTATGTATTAAGTACCTGCCAGCAAACTGGTCTTGGAGCTCATCGTTCTGTTGATTGTTGAAGTTGTTGGTGCGCTGGTCCATCAGCCAGCCCATCTCAACCTCCAGCACCTTACTGCTGTTGTTGTTTGTTACAGCTCCTTCCTGACAGCGCTGGATGATGCTGGATGGAGCATTTTCGGGTGAACACGCAGGTGGCCCCTGCCCTCCGTTCACACCATTGTTGTGAAAAAGTTCTGTCATCTCCATGCTGCTGCTCTGCAGCCTGCTATCGGTGAACCAGCGGGCCAGTTCTCCGCGAGCCAGTCCTGTCCGACCCTCCAGCTGGCTGAACTCCTCAGGGGAAGGCCACCGCGTTTGAGCAAAATCGTCCTTGAGGAGCGCCAGGGATCGGCTGTCTGGAGGCACTGAGCAGGAATTCGGATTGGGGACGGAGGGTGCAATGGTGCCAGGAGCAATCATGGACAGGGGGTGTGAAGGTGGTAGAGGGCTTTTAAGGTGGCCCACACCGGTGCTTGGTTTGTGAATCCCATTCAGCTGTAGCGTTTGGTGTTGCTGATGTAGCTGTTTCTCAGTGATGGCACCAATGCCACTGCCACCCATCCTCTTAGTGCCCATGGAGTTCAGAAGGGCTTGTTCCAGGTTGTCACGAAGCGCGCGGCGCTCTGCAAACCAGCTGTCGATTTCCTGATGAGACAGACGGGTTAGGGCCGACAGATTGTCTACATCGCTGTGTGTGGGAAAGCTGTTCCGCAAGAAGTTCTCCTCCAAGATCTTCAGCTGTTTTGCAGTTTTTCCTTTCATTCTTTCTAGCAAGGGGAACTGGGTCAGCACCGAGGACTTATGCTGAAAATCTGGTTTTGGTGCTGCTGGGATGTCCCCACCATCCAAATGTATGATTCCATTGTTGTGAGCAGGAGAGGTCTGATCGTAGGGCCATTTACCATCCATGCGAGATGTCCCATTGGCCTCTGGCAGAGGACTGACTACCTTGTCTCCTCTGGGGTAGCTGGCTTTCAGCTCCACTCCTTGCTGGTCTTTTAGTTTCTTGCCATCCAAAGAGAACCCTGAAATCTGGGATGGGGCTTTAGCTGGAGCACGGATGGACTGGATGATTGTTGGCCTCCTTACCTGTGAAGTAATGAGTGGAGGGGAGTTCGGCAGATTTAAATCAGAAGCTGGCAAAATGTGAGAACTAGGGTGCTTTTCTTTGGAAGGGGTGGGGACACTACGAGGAACAAGTAAATTGTTTCTGAATGGAGGGACACAGATTGGTGGGGGGGCTATCATTGGCCTCGTTAACGACTCTGGAAAGACTATGGAGGGCAGAGACACCACCGGCTTTGTTTTGGGGTTTCCTGACGCCGAGAGAATCTTCCCTTTGGAAGACAAAGACGATGATGACGACGATGGTGGCGGTGGCATTAAAGGCACAGCAGCGGATGACCTCTTCATCTCTGTGGTGACCAGAGGAACTGCTACAGGTCTCTTCATCTCCATGGGAACAAGAGGTGGAGCCATTGGGAGGCGGCCTTTTGGGGGAGGAGGTGGTGGTGGAGGAGCCATTAGGACTTTGTCTTTAGGGTCACCAGAGTGGGGTGCCACTGCCATGATGGGTCGCTTGGACTCTGGGCCATACACTGTCGACAGCTGTGTTGGCAGGGGTCGCTTAAGGGAGTGGCTAGAGCTGATGACAACGCCTGCCAAAGAGTTTGTAGTGGTGACTACAGATAGCCCATTGGGCGCAGTCGTCCGGACGTGACTGAGATGTTCGACTGTCGTGTGTACGACGGGCTGCTGTGAGGCTTTGGCAGACGGCTGAGAGACGGGGCTTGTAGGCAAGACGGTGAAAGTGTGATGAGCAGGAGGGATGGAGCCATTAAACATTTTCTTTCTGGCTTCCTCCACCTCTTCTGGGGACCAAGTGATACCTTGCTTCAGCCGCTGGGTGGTAAACCAGACTTTGATCTGTTCCTCTGGGTGTTTGGAGGCAGCCGTAAGCCATGACAGCTCAGCATGTGTTGGGTAAGGGAATTTATTAAAGGAGGCGATCAGTGTCAGGTTGTCGTCTAAAGAAGGGTTATATTTGGTGGTGTTCAAGGGAACGGCTATTTTTGGTACAGAGTTAAAGTTGGGTGGGCGCTGGAGCATTGGGGTGACATGGGAGAGCCCTTGGACAATGGTGGGTTCAGGGATGATGACTGTTCCGTTGATGTTCACTGCTGTGATTTGGTCCTTCTGGATCAAACCATCCAGCTGGCTTTTCAGTTCGCTCCTTCCATAGAGCGTCCGCACACTACCCGGGGATTTCACCGTGGTAGATATGCAAGGTGGAAACACAGAGCTGCTGTTGCTTTCACCTTGTTCATTTGTCATGTCGCATTCAGCTGAATTGTCCTTGCCTTCGATTGTCTGCTCTAAGATAGTCTGATTGTTCATTTTTATCCTCTTGAACTTGAAGTTCGTCTCACCTGGGTGCTGGCTCTCGTTGTGCTCTGTGAGCGAGTCAAACTTCTTAGTGTTGAAGTTGCAGACAGCACAGAGGTACAGTGGATTTAGAATGACATTAGGATGGCTGGAGTCCACATGCTCTTTAAAGTCATTCAGGTTCTGCGTCGAAAACGGGCAGTATTTGCACTCGTAGCCTCTTGCCTGCTTCTTCTGGGACACCGGGTCTGATTCTGCTACTTCTTTGTCCTTCCCCCCTCTGGCTTCTACAGCTTCAGTGACAGGGGGTTGATCTTTATGTTCAGACTGCTGCTCTTTTTCTAAAGGTTGTGGAAATACCTGCCGGTCTGGATTCTCTGCATTATCTTTCATGTGGTTTTGACTCTTTTCTGCAGATTCAGGTGGTTCATTTTCTGTCACATCTTTGCTTGCCAATATTTCCATGTCCATCACCTCCTCTGGGTCCTCTTGTTCATCAGGCAGGTCGCTGACGACCCGGACCATGCAGGGGGTGGAGGACTTTCTACGACTGGACATGATGGCTGCTGCTGCTGCTGGTGATGATGGTGGTGCTGGTGTTGCTGATTGCGTTGACGATATTGTTTTTGGCTGCTGCTGCTGCTGCTGGTGCTGGTCGAGGACGTCAGCGTGTCGGTGTTCGAGGGGACCTTACTGGGGTGGAACAGAGCGGATGGCTGTGGATAGTGGTAGGCTGGTGGATGTGGAGTCTCCAGTGTGTGAGAGGGAGGGCGAGAACCGGCTGACGGCGCTGGCCCAGGACCGGTTGTGCAGTGGCGTCTCCCGCTCACTGGCAGTGTCAGCTACCGACCTCGGCGTCATGGGAGGGCATCACAGACAGCAGCGGTGTTCAAGCTGTGTTGGGACAAAGACAAAGAGAGAAAATGACATGTTAATACTGTTTGTGTTCAGAGCTGTGATGCAGCCACTTAGGAAAGGGCTAAAATCAGAGAAAAATATGTCAGAAAGAGAGAGAGAGAAGTCACAATGATAATGTTTGTGTCTGATGTTCACTCAAAACAAGATAAACAACAGGAAAAGTGCGTGATGGGCAATGAAAGAAAGAGGGGGAAACTAGATAATCTGCACTTTGGTAAACAAGCCTTTTTGATGAAACATCTTTTTTGTTTGAGCAAGGTGAAATCGGCACAGTAACAGGAGGAAGTCACTTATAGGGATATGGTTTTAATCAAAAGTTTATCATCTTGAACATGAATGTTTTAGTAATACTGGGCTTTCATATTTCACAATTTCTGTGAACTTTTTCTGGAGCTGAATTATTTCACAACTCTAAGTTTATGAGTAAAAAAACTCTCTCAATAATTTAGTGAACAAGTTTTAATTTATTTTAGATTTCCAGAAATAAACACAGGGTGAAAATAATATATATGAGGTCAAGAATGTACTTAGATGTTTAATTTAGCAGTGCTGAAAGTTACAAAATGTCCTAACCAGTCACGATCAAGGCGTGTTAACTTTCTGTTAGTGGTCATGTTTGGCTGCAGCTGGTAGCTCCTCTGTGCCAACACAAAAAGGGACCTCGTTGGACAGACCAACACACGCTGACACAGGAAAGTCAGCGGAGCTCAGAGAAGTCAGGAAGATCTTGGAGCCATTTCTAAAGAGCTGAATGTTCCAAGATCATCCGTTCAAACTATTGTATGTTGTCAGAAAGTGTAGCTACTTTGCCAAGGTCTGAAAAAATATCCAAACTTTCACCCTCAGTTGAGAGGGTGAAAGCTGGTTTGGATGGTCAGAACAGACCTGCACAGACCTGCCATGAACTGGAAGCTGCTCAAACATCAGTGTTACTGTCTACTGTCAAGCAAGCTTTAGATTGCCAACGGCTGAGAGGCTGACGTCCAAGAAAGAAGTCACTGCTTCAAAATGGACACCTTTAACTCAACTAAAGTTTGGAACTAACCATGCGTACAGCGAAAAAGTGCTCTGAAGCAAAGTTTAATGGTTGCATGAGAAAAAAATGAGTTGTTTGGACACAGCAGGCCCATTTATGTTTGGAAGAGGTGGTAGCATCATCCTATAGTAACTGTTCTAACCAGGCCAACCTAGCACCCACAAAGTCAGCACCACAATCAGAACATGTACAAGATTATCATACGGGAGCCGCTGCCTAACAGCGTCAATACGGCCGTTTATGCTGCTGTCGATGTCGGTACGATTGTTGAGAGATGGTGGAACACACAATAGGTTTCTAAATTTGTTGACAGTAAACACAGACTATATGTAGAACTATACTTCCACAGATTGACTCCAGGATTCAAAGTTCAACACTAAAGGCCAGACCCTTTACTAAAGTCTGGTTTTTATACAATAGCTATGAGGAAAGCAGGGAAAGCTGTCAATGTGAAGCTGCCAAGACAAAACTTAAAAAACAATCACCACAAAGTCACAAAGCATGCAGACTGATGAAAGCTTCCACAAAGAAAATTAAATCCAGCTACGACACAGACGGCAAAACTTGGGGGAAGTCGGTCAAAGGTGATTGTCAGAGTTTTGTTTTTGCCTTTTTCAATATTGCACATGGAGAATCTGACACACTGCATGTTGGGATTTCAGATTATTTTCTCCCCACACCGAGTTTACCTAGATCTGGTCACCTATTGGTTAGTAAAGTCCCGTCTGAACATTTTTGCCTTCACCACACACCCACACAGCAGTGACCTGTCAATCACATGGTAGGCCCACCCTAAAACGCACCCTGCTTTAAGCTCTGTTTTTACTGGAGTGGGACCAAAATTTAAAAAACGAGCTTCATGTTCATTTGGTGAGACGTGAAACTAGTGTCCGAGACCACAAACTTATCAGGAAAGTGTTTACTGAGGTCACAGATCAAGTGAGCTGAGAGGCATAGACGTCTTTACAACAGGACTTCTTCTTTAATCCAGAGGAGTTGCCCCCTGCTGGCCAAAAGCACAAATGCAGGTTTAAGGCACTACCAGGCCTGGAAGTCTGTTCTTCTATAATATTAAACACGCACTTGTTCCAGAACATATTTGCTTCTATGATTACTAACCCACGCTACAAATAATTTCAAGCATTCCCTTTTAAAGGCTACAAACTACATATAACCATGTTAGGGAAAGAAAGTCAGCCATTTTTACTGTCCACAAAGCCATGGTGAGACCCTCTGGAGCAGATCTGATTATTTCGTAACTCCCCATCAAAAGATGGGAGGTTCTAAGCTTAATTAGCAACGTGATATTTTTTGTCCCCATCCTCCCTTTCCTCTAATGTCCAAGCCAGGTTTGTGTGCTCGTCTTAACATCACACGGGCTTCGTCGGGTCCAGTCTAATCAGGCGCTGGCAGACGACAGCGTTTGCTGACAAAGCCAGAAGGCCGGAAGTTAAAAATAAAGCGAGTCCAGCTGACAACTCGAGACGCCACGCTCGAAAATTATGATGAATCAGAGTGCCACTTAATCAGGACATGCCGTTCCAGGCCAATCACATGTAAATGCGATAAATTGAAGACGTCCACGGCAACTACAAAAGACAAAAAAAAGTCTCTAAACTCCAAACCCCATTAAAAAGACATTAAGCGCCTTTCATAGATTCGGGCAAAGACAACTTCACAGGATAATTACCCTGTAATCATGTAATAAGAGAGACTCAGTGATGAGATCTCCTGACAGCTATCATCCACACAATGGAACGGAGAAAGTGAGGTAAAAACAGATGGAGAGAGAAAGATGGGAGAGAGAGGGGAAGATAGGTATGAATAAATATGGGAAGAGAGCAATAATAAAAGGAGGACAAAAGGAAAACGCAGGTAAATGGGAGAAGAGAGAGAGAGTGAGAGGGTGAAAGAGAAGGAGAGAGAGTGGCGAAGGCGCACAGAGATAAGGCGAAAAAGAAAGAAGGGAGAGTCTGAAAACTTCCAAGCTAATGAAAGAGAACAGGCACAAAGCAGAAGACGTTTTAACTAGGCCATGG
>VUQS01016037.1:16678-29990 GCA_015108495.1 Heterochromis multidens | reverse complement strand
CCTCTGTAATTTTTAAAAAAAAAAAAAAAAAAGAAAAGAACCATTATAGAATTACAAAATGACATGATAAGCATGAGTCATGGTGTAATGCTGAGATACGGATCATTCTCTTCCTGCAGTGTCTGTCACTGAAAGCATTGTACATAACACACTCAGATAATACAATAATGTCTGTAAATTGAAATGGAACCAGGGCTTCTGCTGTTTCTGCTCTTTCTCTCTGCTGTGCAGCATTTTGCCCTCATAGAGTTACTGTTCAGTGCTTTCATATTCTTAATCTTCTTTTACACCAGGAACCAAGCTTTTCACTGGACATGGGTCAAACATCACTAGTACCTCCAAATAAGAGTTATCATTCTTCTCATCCCTAGCCACTTTCACTGTTACACCATGGCATAATCAAACTGTGCTCTGTCGAGACCCTCCTTATGATCCGTCCACGATGATGATGGCATGCTGCTGTAAGGATCTAAAATGATACGGACACAACGAACCACGAGAAAGAGCAGCAGCAGCACGAGGAGGCCAACGAAACACAGGGCTGATCCCTGTTCTGGGTGCCCTGGCATGGGCTGCAGCACCGTCGGGCCCCGGGGAAACCCGGGTGGAGCTGGAGAGGAAAGATCGTAGTCCATGAGCCAGTAGTTTGTGTCGCTCATCTTGGAAGTGAGGGAATGTTTTGAAGAGTGAAATTGCTTAACTAAATGACTTTTTCTTTGCAGTCAGAAGCTCTGAGGAGTGGCACTTCTCTGCATGGTCATCTTTGTTAATGGCTGTAGTTTCTAAACATAGAGGAAGCTCACATAGCGAAATCTGGCAGCTATCAGCTGACTGAGCTCAAATGCACTGTTTTCCACAAGCCACAGGGCAACAGAAATAACAGCACAAATTAGCAGTGCAAATGAATCAGCCCTCTGGTAAATGGTGCGGCAAGCTGGGGCATGCTCAGTGTGGCCTAATTAGACTGAACTGGCTGGTGTTCGCATGTTGCCTTTATAGCTCTCTTTCATCCTACATACACTCATGTGTTCTCAAGAGAACAAAACAATACAAAAGGAAAGGTCCCTGCTTCAATTTATTCTGCACAATCCTCTGTTTATTGGTCAATATTTTAACTGTCATCCAATAGTAGCTCTCTGGAGGCCTTTATTGTAATTACAAAGTGAGTATAAATCTCAACTGAGTGACTGAAGATGTCCAAATCAAAGTGCTTGCTGGCTGGAAATGATCTGTGTTCAGTTGTTTGAGAGAATGTTTTTGCATTCAAATTGTTTTGAATGCTTCGGCCCGCTTGCTGAGCAAAGCTTGTATTTTTGTGTCTACATCTTCATCTCGAGTCACAGGGAGCTTCTTCATTTGGGAATTCAGTCATGGGGATACCTAGGAGGAAAAAAAGGAAGAAAAGAAGATTGATTCAGGATTCAGTCAGGGTTAAATGTTTGTTTATGTTTCTGGGCACCAAGTGAGTATTTTTAGGGTGCTCCTGTCAGCAAAACAAACAAACAAAAAAAAACATAGTAGAAGATAAATAAATCAGGCACTGATGCTGGAAAGGAAACAAATTATGGAGAAAACCCTTAGGGTGCTGGTGCACTCTTGCATGGAAGCACCCTTCACAGCCTCTTTAATGGAGAGACATTTCCTGCAAAAGGTGAATTCCCCAGTCAGCAGATTCTATTCCAGGAGGCTTCCTCTCCCTCCTTACCACCCCGCTGATCCTCACAAAGACACGCTGATAGCTCTCTTGCTCTCTGGATGATGGGACTAAAGTGAAGGTTTAATAGGAGACTTTAGGACATAATGAAAGAAAGTGCCTGCCTCAGTATCAATTATCAAATGGCCTGCGGTTGGATCAGGGCTGGACAGTACAGATTAGCCATGTGTAAAGATGAAAGGAGGCTAAATGGACAGGACAGGATCAACAGTCAATAGAACATACATAAAGTTTACACAGCAGGACAAAAGTCACTTAGAAAAAAGGCTGATAATGAAAACAGGGAAATTCTAAGAGAGCAGTCTTTCTGCTTTTCCTTTTTTTAAGGACTTGATTGATTTTTAGCAGCTGCCTGTAAACACGAAAGAAGATTGACTGGATTTAAAAGTTAAGATTTGTTTCTTCTTAAATCCTTTTGAGTATTTCCCCAGACAAAATTTACTTTAACCAGTAGTTACGCAACACAACCAAAATTTTGGCTGCTCTCTGGAGCTCAGCGTTACCAGTTTCCTTAATGCCACACTGTTTGCACAACAGAAGCAGAAAGATGCACTAATTAGGAATCACCCTGCAGTTTGTATCCTTTCACCTCCTTTATTTAAGTCAAGGAGTGAAACAAAGCTCTGAGTATCAGAAACCCGTCTAGTTTCCACTCCACAAAGCAGATATGTGGGTCTGTTGCAGGTCTGGGGTTTCAAAGGTTGACCAGAGAAGTCATGTTTTATGTTCTTAGGTCATTCAATAGCTCTGCAGATAACCCAAGGTCATAATGACAAACAAACAACAACAGATTCAACAACAAAGGTGAAAACTGATTTTCACTGAGAATCAAAGCAAACACAAAGGCTTTAAAGAATATAAAAAAAATAAGCCACATCAATTTCATGGCTCATTGATCTTCATTGGGAGACCTGCTTTGGTTCCTAAACAGCACATAAATCATACTTTATTGCCTGACCGTCTGATTTACACAAAACAGCAAAATGGAAGCCTGGCGTGTACAGTTCAGGACGCCAGATTTGTAATAAAATCTGAAGACATATAAAATCAGAGTTTTGACATTTAAAAAAAGCAGTAAAACAACAAAAAGTAGATTCATGAAAGGACTAAGCAGCTGTGCCAGTGAATTCTGACAACACACTGAGTGACATATGGCATTCCTCTTGCCTTTAATACCTGTAATACCTCCAATTTAGACCTGTGGATTATGACAGCAGCTTTGAAAATGTCAAGGACTTCTCCAAATGAAACGGATATTGTCTGAAAACTAAAGCAAATCCTGAAAGTGGGACTGTCAGGCTATAAAAAAGGAACACAATCTCCATCCACCAATGAACCCTTTGCTATTAAACCTGTTCAGTGTTTGGTGTCAGTAAGATGCCATGAAACGTCTTCATATTTGGCCTCTGCTCTGTGCATAGATCTGTGATCTCTGACCTTCTGTAGTTACTGTTTTGTTTGCCATTAAAAATAAATATGTTAACACAAATTATTGGAAATTAATTGAAAAACATGCAATTTTTCCCACTCCTTTATGATAAAACGGGGAAATTTTAAGTTTTTGAATTGAATTTCAGTAAAGGATTTTTAAAATTTATCTTACTTTAAAACATTTTACTCAGTTGTAACTTTGAAATACTTCAAAATCAAGGACATCAGATGAACCTTCCAGTGGTTTAAAAAGCTTTAATTTTGCAGGATTGTTTAGAAATGAAAGAATTAACTTCCTTCTGATACCACGATTATGGTTTCATATTTTAATTGCTAACAAAAGCTGAAGTTTCTGTAGAATAAATCACAAAGTGAAAATCGCCTGTATTATTGTATGCTTCTTTGTAGGACATGTCAGCTGAATTATTAAGGTGATACCCCCCTTTAAATTCCTTTAAAAACATTATAGATGCAAGTTGCACTGGGAGGATTGAACGTAATGTAATGGGTGACATAAAGTTACACAAGAACTCACAATTCAGATCTCCTACTGTTTTTGACAACTTGCAAACGTGCCATTCATAAAGCTAGGCATGCAGGACCACAGCAACTTCTACAGATAAAAGTTTACGTGAAGCAAACACAGTCACCAATGTCATGAAAGACAAACTGGAGGACGAACAGAAGAGATTTGAACTTACTTTGAGGTGAGGACACTGTGTAATAATGATGATGATGATGATGATCCTGCAGCAGCAGCTGTTCAGCACCGCGGATAGCTCCGTGCTTGCTCACCCTGCACGCACAGCTTCAGGTCTGAACTTCTCTTTGTCAGGGGCTTTAAGGTCTTCTCACTTTCAGGGATCCGCCCCACCTCCCTCCCTCTCGGCCCACCAATGACTGTCCTTGTGCCCTGCACACACACTGTTTTCGTTTGGATGAGTAAATCGCCGTGTGTGGCTTTTGAATTATGTAAGAGGAGTGCGTGACGTGGGGACAGTCAGGGGTCCTGGTAGCCATGCAGCCATTATGGAACAAATGTATTCTTCATCAGTACTGTTGTTGTTTTCCTCTAAATATTAATTAGCCAATTACCTTAGCTCCTTGCCAAACAAATAAAACCAACTGCACAGAGTGGTCTACTGTTAGACAGCTGACACATAAAATAATATGGAAAGCAAACACTTCGCTTTCATATACCAACATTTCTATTTTCCTTTTCTGTAAAACCAAAAATCCGCCTGAGAGAAGTGCATCTGAATGAACTCCCAACACCCTGATATTCTGTTGAACTTTATCCTTTTTGGTTTTTACAATAAAGCTTGGAATAAGAGCAGTACTACTGATCCACTACTGACAAGGATGTCTTCTGTGGTTTTTGTGGGAATTTTTGCGTTTTAGCAACCTCGGAGGAATGACTTTTAGTTTCTTCCATCAGGAGTCTCAACTCCTGTAAGTAAACAAAGGCCTTACTTACGAGCGTGCAATACTAATTAACAAGTTTAAGTTTAAGTGCGACAGCTATTCCTTAGGGTATGGCATCCGTTTAAGTGCAATCATGTCCTGAATGTGCGAGTGTCTGTGTCTTTCCTTTTCTATTTTACTGTTTTCCACTGTACAGAATAGCTGACCAAATCTAGCTGTATATTTCTTATGTACATGACAATAAAAGCTTTCTATTCTACTCTAGTCTATTTTTTCTATTCTTGATGTCTAATATTCTGAATACAGCTCTTATTAAACAAAACATGTGTGCCAAAATTCACAACAGTCACATTGATTAACTGCCCCTGGCCCTCAAAATTCCCCAGGTTTGCTCTGCCGCAGGAGTATTTATAACCTAAGCAGAGTATAACGTGGAGATGAAGCTAGATTAGATTTTTTTTAAGTGATGCTGACACAGGCCCATGTACAGAAAATGCACATTAACACTTTTGTCAGAGGTCCTATTTATTTCTGTTTAGGGCAATAAGACTATTAATAGGCTTTGCCTTATGGGTAACTGGTAATCCAGCTTTGAAAACATATGTTATCTGTATGAAAATGTTAGTTGACTGAAAAAGGTTTTTCTTTAAAGAGTTTATTAATACCACGAGAATTTGCCATTTTATTAACCTAGTCCTTTATTATATTGTATAAGGTGACATTTAAATTTGATGTCAGGTTGCACTCCAGGTTTTGCTGACCTGAAAGAAATTACATGATCACGAAGTGGGGCAAAACAAACAGTGCTACCTGATTGCACCTGTGGCTATAAGCTCCAAACTCACTGTGAAAAGTAATTAATTGACACAATTAAAACTCTATAAATGCTGCTGCAGACTGTAGTTCATAGACAGCCACATCTCCCCTGCCTGAGGCTGCATGGGATCTCCCTGTAGGTTTAATTAATAGTCGGTGGATTGTAACACTGTCCTGAAGGGGCTCATAATCTAATAACAATGAGCAGAGCTCCAGCAGTGCACCCACTGTGGTCATAAATGATAAGAGTCTCCAGCTCACAAGGTAATGAAACTCAGTGTTTCTGTTGCTATCCTTATTTTTTATACAACCCTACTCCCAAAAAAGTTGGGATGCAAATGTAAATAAAAAGCAGAATGCAATGATTTGCAAATCTCATAAACCCATATTTTATTCACAATAGAACATAGAAAACATATTAGACATTTTACTATTTCATGAACTATATTAGGAGGCCCCGGGGCAGGCCCAGGACACGCTGGAGAGATTATATCTCTCGGCTGGCCTGGGAACGCCTCGGTGTTCCCCCGGATAAGCTAGAGGAGGTGGCGGGGGTGAGGGAGGTCTGGGTTTCTCTGCTTGGGCTGCTGCCCCCGCGACCCGGCCCCGGATAAGCGGAAGAAAATGGATGGATGGATGGATGAACTATATTAGCTCATTTTGAATTTGATGGCAGTAAAATGTCTCAAAAAAGTAGGGACAGGGGCAACAAAAGGCTGGAAAAGCAAGTGATACTAAAAAAGAAACAGCTGGGGGAAAATTTTGCAACTAATTAGGTTAATTGGCAACAGGTCAGTAACATGATTGGGTATAAAAAGAGCATCTTAGAGAAGCAGAGTTTCTCAGAAGTAAAGATGGGCAGAGGTTCATCAATCTGCAAAAAAACTGTTTACAAATTGTGGAACAATTTGAGAATAATGTTCCTCAATATTAAATTGTGAAGATTTTGAATATCTCATCATCTACAGTACATAATATCATCAAAAGATTCAGAGAATCTGGATAAATCTCTGTGCGCAAGGGACAAGGTTGAAAATCAATACTGTACTGTGATCTTCAGGCCCTCAGGGAACACTGCATTAAAACAGGAATGATTCTGTCATAGAAATCACTGCATGGGCTCAGAAACACTTGCAGAAATCACTGTATGTGAACACAGTTCACTGTGCCATCCACAAATGCAGGTTAAAGCTCTATCATTGCAAAGAAGAAGCCATATCTGGACACTAAAACATTGACGTCTTACCTGTGCCAAAGCTCATTTAAAATGGACTGAGGCAAAGTGGAAAACTGTTCTGTGGTTAGGTGACCCAATATTTGAAATTCCCAGAAAGTTGATTCTGTTCATCTGGACTTAGCGTTTTCTGAAAACTCTAAGTCCAGATGAACAGAATCAACTTTCTGGGATTTTCTTACCTGGATGATTAAGCATGAATGAAGAGATAATGTTTTCTCAGAAAACATGGATGCTGCATCCTCTGGACTAAAGAAGAGAGAGATCATCTGGCTTGTTATCAGCATTTAGTTTAAAAGCCATCCACTAATGCACCCCCATACCATCAGCGTATGGGGGTGCATTAGTGGATTAGGAACCATCAATGCTGAAAGGAATACACAGGTTTTAGAGCAGCATATGCTCCCATCCAGACAACATCTTTTTCAGGGATGCATATTTCAGCAAGACAATGCTAAACCGCATACTGCATCTGTTACAACAGCATGGCTTTGTAGTAGAAGAGTCCAGGTGCTGAAGTGGCCTGCCTGCAGTCCAGACCTTTTACCAACTGGAAACTTTTGGAGTATCACGAAACATAAAATACAACATATAAGGCCCAGGACTGTGGAGCAGCTAGAATCCTATAATCAGACAAGAATAAGACAACATTCCTCTCCCAAAAGTCCAGCAGCTGCTCTCGTCAGTTCCCAGATGTTTATGGACTGCTGTTAAAAAAAGAGGGAATGCTACACAGTGGTAAATATGGCCCTGTCCTAACTTTTTGAGACATATTACTGCCATCAAATTACCCATCTCAACTTGGTGTCAAACCATAATAATAATCACTCTCTATAAACTAAACCTAAACATTGTTTGCAGAAATTGTTTAGCCACTGTTGGGCCATTTGATTTAATTTCCAGTGGAAATGAATCAAATGATCTTTAAAAGGGTAAATAGGTAAATGTAAATAGATATTAAATGACTGTACAAGATCTGCTGCATTTTGATAGCCTTTTTATTATGTAGGCCAGATCACATGGTAGTGTGTCACCAAGTTGATGATGATAAAAGAAGACACTGCCCTGCGTCCCTACGACCCTTTTCTGTTCCTAGGTGATTGTGTTGGTGCATTCAACCCCATTTACTTAGGTGCAGCAAGTGTGTCATTGCTTGGGGAGGGGGCATTTCCCAGTAGGATACTCTTAGTATAATAGTATAATAAAGGCTTTACTCTTAACTCGTGCCCCACATTGAAAGAAAGTACAGTACATGTCATACAGTTAGATCCAAGTATTTGGACAATAACACACTTTTTGTAATTTTGCTTCTATACACCACCACAGTGGATTTTAAGTCAAACAATCAAGATGTGATTGAAGTGCAGCCTTTCAGCTTTAACTCATGGGGTTTAACAAAAGTATTGCATTAACTGTTTAGGAATTAGGGCCATTTTTATAAACAGTCCATATTCAGAGGCTCAAAAGCAATTGGACAATTGACTGACAAGTAGTTTCATGGCCAGGTAAATCCTATTCCCTTTTTACTCCATGATAAATCTAGCAGATGAAAGATCTGGGTCATTTTCCAAGTGTTCATCTTGGAAAATGACCCAGATCTGTCAATATGAGGCTAAAAGAGATATTGATAAAAGCTAAGGAAGCCATTATTAGACTGAAAAACCCAAATAGACCTATCAGAGAGATAGCAGAAAGTTTAGGAGAGGCCTAATCAACAATCTGGTTCATTCTTAAAAAGAAAGAATACACGGGTCCACTCAGCAACACCAAAAGGCATGAAGGACCACAGGAGACAACTTAAGTGCATGATGACAGAATTGTTTCCATGGTTAAGAAAAACAGCTTCACAATATCCAATCAAGTCAAGAACACTCTTGAGAAGGTAGGCATATCATTGTCAAATCTACAATCAAGTGACGTCTCCATGAATGGAAATACGGAGGGTTTACAAAATCAGACTTTGTCAGAAAAGATCTAAAAGGACCTGCACAGCTCTGGAAAAAACAAAATCTTTGGACAGATGAAACCAAGATGAACCAGAATGATGAGAACAGAAAAGTATGAAGGAGGAGGAAAAACAGCTCATGATCTGAAGCATACCACGTTATCTGTCAATGTCAAACATGGTAGAGGCAGTGTTATGGCATGGGCATGTATGGCTGTCAGTGGGACCGCTTTTCACTAGTGTTTATTGATGATGTGACTGCTGATAGAAGCAGCAGGATGAATTGTGAATTGTACAGGGCTATACTCTCTGCTCAGATTCAGACAAATGCTGCAAAAACTGATCAGACTGCGCTTCACAGTGCAGATGGATGACAAATGAAAGCATACTGCAAAAGTAACCAAGAGTTTCTCAAGGCAAAGAAATGGGATGTTCTTCATTGGCCAAGTCAGTCATCTGATCTCAACCATATAAAGCATACCGTTACTGAAGACATAACTGAAGTCAGAGAGACCCACAAACAAGCGACAACTGAAGGTGATTGCAGTAAAGGCCTGAGAGAGCATCTCAAGGGAGGAGACAGCATTTGGTGATCCATGGTGGTCCATGGCTTCTAGACTTCAGTCACTGACTGCAAATCTTTCAATCAAGTATTAGAAACGGTTCTTATGTTTAAAATTGTGTTAGTTTGTCCAATTAATTTTGAGACTCTGGAAATGGGGGACTGTGTATAAAAATGACTGTAACCTAAAAAGTTAATACAAATTTTTTGTTTTGTTTTGCACTTCAATCGCACACAGATTGAAAACCCACTGTGATGGTATACAGAGGCAAAATTACAAAAAAAAATGTGTAAATGTCCAAAAATGTACAGACATAACTGTATGAATATAATAAACTGAATAATACCACCACTGATTTGCAATTATGACTGTTCACATTTGGTTATTGGAGGTTGTCTGTTCACACTAAGGTGTCCTCTCACAGGCTTTAGTTGCAGTCAGAGAAATGAGCAGACTCCAAAGGACTGAAAGAGGTCAGTTCGTATGAAGACATCCCTACTCGTACATCACAACAGACAGCTGTGGGAGGAGCTCCCCTATATATTGACCCTGGGTGAGAACCTACTGGTATGTTATTTAAAGCCTAATCTATCAACCCTATATTACCAAATCTATAGGTGCATCAACCAGTGTCAATAGACATTTATCAAAGCAGGTCACTTTTAAAATAAGAAAGCAGACACGCATAATGTGCAGTTTAATTCACTCATTGGAGCACAAATATGATGTATTCAGAGCTGCTGACTCTGGGAAAGATTGGATGAAGCAAATCATAACAGCGCTCTCTATTCTGCTGACTGACAGAGAGAAATAGAGGAACTCGTCACTTGTTGTAAAGCAGTCTACTCTGACTTGAACTATCAGAATGTATCTCTATTCTGACCAAATAAAAACAGCATGTACAATGACAGACATAACACACCATGACTAAAACTGTAAAGCTTGAATGATCATTACTTCTGTAAAAGTGTTGCATAGAACAAACATTATAAACAAGCACAATATGTAAACATAACTGTTAGGACTCTCCCAAAGCATGAAAGGCTGTGTGGATATTAAATCACAGAACTGTCTCCCCCTGGACAATTTTGGCATTTAATGTGGGATCATGAAAAACAGTTTTGTATGTAAAGATCACATTTTGGCTGGTGGTGGCAGTAGAGAGTCCAACATAGACTCTACCACAAGAGTTCCAACATGGCATGAATTAATTTAGTGGACAGATAGAGACTTGCTCATTCACAGCAAGTCTCTCACTTTGTTTTTACATGAAACGATAATGATTAAATATGAGTCCTCTCACCTATCATTTTCATAAATAAAAGTGCACATTTTATGGCGAGTGTTTTGTCACCCGGAATGACACAAACACAAACCATCATGTTTCTTTCAACACCGTACAACCATGTGATGAATTACACAACCAAGACTCATGAGAAACAGAAGGCGAGCACGGTGTGGCCATCCATCAGAGATACCCATGACTTTCAATAATAAACCATCTCATGCAGTTTGACCTTTCGTGAATTTGCTGTGCTTTAAAAAGAAAAAAAAAAATGTACAAGTTAGGAGCTTCTTTACACAGAGGTACCACGTGAACCTTAAAGACATCCATTAGGATCTGAACTGAATGAAACTGTCAAAGAAACAGAATTATAGTACAGTCAGAATGTAATCTTCACTGACATTAATAATATCTATACATGTCAATCTACAGAACAGTCAGTACAATAAAATGCTCATTCAAGTTCTCATCGTCATCATTTACCTCTTGCAAAGCCACATAAATAAACGTAAACCAAACAGTTCAGTAAGAAACAGCTGAAAAATGTGCAACAGGAGGCGACATATGAGACTCCTCAAACAACAAAGCTGCCTCAATGACTGGAAAGGTGAACGTGGTCCCATTTAAGCTCATAAGCATGTTGACATCTAATATAAGCTTACACTAAGACGTAAATACAAGTCCTACTGGGAGCATTATCCTCTGCAACTTGCATGTTTGCATGAAAAAGCAAACAAAGGGGAAAAAAAATTCTCAATTTGTTTTTAAGTCACAGTAAACTGTGGTTTTCCCTTAGCATGACAGGGTGGACATCATATCTTTTAAGCTTGTTTTAATTTCAGTTTGATCTTTTTTTCCCCATGTAAAAACCAGCAGGAACAAAGCAGAAACCAACACAGCAGGTGTTCGAGTCAGCACTGAAGGATCTTAAAATTTAGTTTAAAAGCCCTTCAAACACTGACACTGAAGACATTAAAGCCCCTGCGGCTCTCATCTGTGCTTTTATGATGACTTTAAGAATTAATGTTTTGATGTAAGGGCCTAAAATAAAGTATTCTTTAAAGGCCAGTTTGCTTTGAGAAAAAATATGTTTAATCTATTAAACTCAGCTCAGTTGATTGCTGCTTGTTCAACACTCTTAACAATGTGTCTACACAGGAGGCAACTCAGCTATGGTTCATCTGTTGCACAAACATCTGACGGAGAAGTGACGTTTGTACTGAAGCATATTTTTATGCTTTTAACATGCACTAACTACAGTAATCATGAGTTGGTCTCCAAAATGCACCATTGTCAATACTGCACCCAAATCCATTCATTGGAAACACAAAAGCAGAAAAGTGCCTCCTGTGCAGACATGGTTCCAAGCTCCCTACCACTTTCAACAATTTCATCTTCTGCCTCCAGTATTTAACAAAGATTAAGTCTAATTTAGGTATAAAAAATCCCCCTAAACACCAACAGATATCACAGACTGCATGTCCATTTTTCCACTGCCATAACAGGATCATTTTCAATCTGCCCACACAGCTGCCCAGAATGGATGAGCTATGCAGCTAGATGAAACAATACAGGCTCCTGGCAGGTGGTGAAGAGGGTGGTGCATCCATTCTGAAATGAATTTGTTACGCAGTAAATTCGCACATCAGTCAATCCAAACACTGAGCGTACCAGTACAAGAGACTGCACACATAACTGGATGCACAAATTTCACTGAATGTGTCATATACGTTATCTCCATAGGTAAGTAGATCTATATGTCAGAGGATGGTCACATATGCACGTCTGCACATAAATCCTCCGTGTACAAATGGGAAATGGGACTCTCTCACACAGCAGCAGGGTTTCACTCCGCTCTCTTTGTCCAACTTGATGTCTAAAGGATCTGCAGGTATTCCAGGTATGTGTTTGTATCTTAGCTTGTGTTCCCCAGATGAACCATTGTTCACCTGCGCTCCTCCTCCTCTTAGAGGACCTGCTCAGTGCTGGAGGCCGAGATATCCAGGAGCCTCCAAGCTGCACTGGGGTTCAGCTCCTCTTGGTCCCGACACAACGCCCACACATACATCATCCTCATCACCTTTTCCTGTTAAAGGAGGAGAAGAGAAAAAAGGTCAGTTCCAAAGAAAGAGTATGGAGAAAGTAGGTGTCTTGCAGTATTCAAACTTTAAACTTCAAATTAATTAATGATCTGGCTTATGATTATCTTTTTGAGTCCTTTAACATTGCTAGCAGTTGAAATCCTACGATATTAGACAATGTAGTATTGCTGCACCAAACACATGAACTTGAAAAACATTAGCAAATGGGCATCCGTTATAGACCCCTGATCTGATTTCAGCCTTTAGTGTTGTTTACTTCCTTGAAGCAGCTTTGATGGTATCCATTAGATTCACTATTCTGGTGCAGTAATCATGAGTTGACTGACCGGATCTCCTTCCACAATATCTCCTTTGGGGCTGCGAATCACCATGACAACCTGAGCCTGGAAGGTGATGATCAGTACCGGGCCCTGATCCATCATCTTACCCATCGCTAGCTGAAATACAGGGATACACAACGAACAAACAAATTAAAGGAGAAAGTGAACAGCAGATAAAAGGAAAAGAGCTTCTGGAATTTGTAACAAAATGTATATGATAGTTATGATGGGTGTGAGGGAAAGCACTTACATCTATGTTATCAATGTCAAGTACTTTAGACTGGAAGAGAAGCCCCAGAGCTCTGGCCTGCTGGATGGGGTGGGCAAGCTGACTGTAGGTCTGAGTACAAATCCAAGAAACACACATCTAGCATTAAAGCATGCTCCACACATACTGTATGCCAGCTAAACTGCCAGATTTTTCCATTATTGAAAGAAAAAAAAAAAAAAAAAAATTATTTATTTTTTTAAAAAAAA
>VUQS01016027.1:5778-16175 GCA_015108495.1 Heterochromis multidens | reverse complement strand
GTTCTGACTCTTTGTCAGCCTGGCTACAGTGCTGATGAGATACTTGGGGTTGTTCTTATTTACTTCAATCAGTGAAGAATAGTAAGATGTCCTAGCTTTACGCAGGGCTTTTTTATAGAGCAACAAACTCTCTTTCCAGGCTAAACGAAGCTCTTCTAAATTAGTGAGACGCCATTTCCTCTCCAGCTTACGGGTTATCTGCTTTAAGGTGCGAGTTTGAGAGTTATACCAGGGAGTCAAGCACTTCTGATTTGAGGCTTTCTTTTTAAGAGGAGCCACAGTATCCAGAGTCATACGCAGTGAGGATGTAACACTATTAACAAGATAATCGACCTCTGTGGGAGTAGAGTTTAGGTAGCTGCTCTGCACTGTGTTGGCACATGGCATTGAAGATAACAGTGGAGGAATTATATCCTTAAACTTAGTTACAGCACTTTCAGAAAGACACCTACTGTAGTGAAATGTGTTCCCCACTGCTGTGTAATCCATTATTGTAAATTTAAATGTTATTAAGAAATGATCAGACAAAAGAGGGTTTTCAGGGAATACTGTTAAATGTTCAGTTTCTATGCCATAAGTCAGAACAAGATCCAGAGTGTGACTAAAGTGGTGGGTGGGCTCCTTTACAAGAAGAGCAGCTTATGTCTGTCTGTTTCACTTATCACAGAATAAGATTCCTCAGAGGTGACATGAGCAGATGGCAGTACTCACAGTCTTTGAGGTTAAAGTCACAGGGGGCCTTCGCAGACCACAGCCTCATCGTGTTAACTATGTTGTTTCTGTAGCCGGGGACTGGAGTGTCATAGGGAAGAGCCAAAACCACCTTGATTACAACAAATACAACAATAAAAACTTTGGTTATTCTTCAGTTGATTTTCATTATTTTTCAGTGTTCAAACCAGAGCCTGCTGATTTATTATCAGGGTTGATATCAGCAGACAACAAGACCAGCTGATAGCACTGACTACAGCAGTGATACTGAATAGAATGACACCCGTTATCCCAGAGGAGCTGGAGAGCTGGAGCTAAGAGAAGTGCTAAAAGAGGAAATATAAACCATCCATTCCAGTTATCATCACAGGGAATGTGAGGGAATGCCGTGAGTGTAGTATTATGCGCTTCACAGAAAAGTGACTGCACTCACACTTTGCAGAGCACAGTGTGACAGTACCTGGGTTCAGAACTTTTCGGGCAAGTGGCAAGAAGAAAGATGGAGGAGAAGAGCTGTACTCTTTAATTCTGGACATATTTCTGTGGCTCAGATACTAAACTGAGAGCTGTTGGAAAGCATCCACATTACTCACTGAGGAAATTCTCATCTCTTATTGTTGTTTACATTCAACTGATGCAGATGTAGAGTGTGATATCACTCCCTCCACCCTGCATTCTAGTAGTGCTGTGGTTATTACTGGTGATTTTAACCACGTCTCACTGGACATAACATTACCAACTTTTTAACAGTATGTCAGTTGTCCCACTAGAGACAACAGAGAACAAATGCATACACTGACCCTGCAATTAACCTCATCCAGTTGCTGCTACTGAGGAACTGTCAGTAAACATATCCACCATCTCATGAATTACTAACTACCTGTCTGACAGGTCACAGTATGCAAGACTGGGCAGAGCTCTGTCTGATTTGGTGGTGTGTGCAGTACAGGAGCTCCACAGGAGACTGTGCTGTCTTCATTCCTGTTCATCCTGAACACCAGACTCTCAGTACAGCTCAGGAACATGCCACCTACAGAAATACTCTGACAAGAGTGATCTAAGAGAAATCATCTGCTTCTGAATGTGAATAAGACCAGAGATGGTGATTGACTTCAATGGGAAGGGGACACCTACACAATCCATGTCTATCCTGGGGCAGTTGATGTAGTGGAGGAGTACAAGTACCTGGGCATTGACAACAGGCTGAACTGAAAGACCAACACAATAAGGAGATGAGAACCTGAAGAACTAATCAGGAAGGCTGGCTCTGTGATTGGCTGCAAACTGGACACCTTTGAAGATGGGGTGGAGAGGAGATTATCCATCATGGATAATCCTGACCACCCTCTGTGAACAGCTGTCTCTTATATTTATTCAACTTCATTAACACAAGCACAGATACAGGAAATCTTTCATACCACACACAAAAACTCTCTATGATGCAACACAGCTGTCAGGCAGAGTCCTATGTTAGCAGTTTATTTCAACTCTGCACTGTCACAACACTTACACACACTAAGACCTTACTGTCCTGTCCATTACACTTCACACTTTTATACACACTCAACATTTGCTATTTACTGTGCTTTTTTGTTGATGCATTTAATAAGCCATTTAAATTCTGCTTTTGTCTTGCTGATTGCAAAATATTTTACTTGTTACAGTAAAATAACAGGTATTACTCTATATTCATATTTAAATTTAGACTTTTTATTTTACTCAATTCACTTTTATGTATAGAGTACCAATTCCTAACAAGTTGTCTCAAAGCACTTTATATTGTAAAGACCACACAAGCCCCCAACAATCAGATGATCCCCTATAGCGTCTTCTTTATTAACTGATTTTGATTTTAAGATGACTTATTCTCTTATTAAGATAGTTTTGTCATATTGTATCTTTTACACACACACTTTTACTTTTTTAAGCTATTTGTTCCATGTTTGTTGTGATTAACTTAATTTTTTAACTGTTGCAACCAAAGAATTTTCCAAAGCTGGAAATAAAGTATATCTAGTATGTCTGTCTATTAGACAATTACAGCAAGTTGAGGGGTGTTTCTTTATCCTGTGTGGAACTTTTGATTGGCTGTATTCCACTTAGACTGCAGTCTTAGTTACCCAATAGTAGTTCATTATATAAATTAGGGGTGTCAAAGAAAATGGGATTTTCTCTCTCAGTTTCCAAAAGGAGAATATTGTATGAGATGTTCAGTGATCAGAGCCAATTAACATGGCTTGATCACCACTGAATTTCTAATACCAGTATACAGTAATAACCTGCTACTAACCTGCGTGTCAACCCACTTCACTCCTTCAGCTGTGTGTTCAACTCGGCCATAGAAATGGACAGGGCGCATGTACTCAGGGCGAGCCTTCTCCCAGGGGTTGCCGTAACGCAGCCAGTCATCTGCTTCTTCCACCTGTGGAGATATCACATGGCACATAAAGCAGCATGCAGGCATTCTGTGCCATTATAAAAATCTATTTAATTCCATTTTATTTATACAGCAACAAATAACAACAACAGTCGCCTCAAGGCACTTTATATTTTAAGGTAAAGACCCTACAATAATAAAGAAAAACCCCAACAATCAGATGATCCCCTATGAGCAGCACCTGGTGACAGTGGGAAGGAAAAACTCCCTTTTAACCAGAAGAAACCTCTGGCAGAATCAGGCTCAGGGAGGGGCAGCCATCTGCCGCAGCCGGTTAAGTCAAGTAACATCAGGCTTTCCAGTTCTATCCACCCCATCCACACTTGTTGATATTTGGTGGAAGTTTCTTTGATGCCATCTTCCTGGCATTTGCACAGGATGACATCCACATTCTTTGTCCCACCTACCAAGCTCTAATTGGTTCAGCTGTTTTCCCAACCATGGATAAAAGCTGTCCAAAAGAAGACCTGCTATGCAATTACTGAGTTGTGATTAGAGATAGTATTTGGGAGATTATCAAGTTTTCTAAGTTTGGAAAGTGAACTGGAGGCATTTTGTAGTCTATCTTCATGCAGGATCACAACAATCAGCCTGTATTTCATGAAACTTGGAGAAAATGTTGGTGTGGATCAGGAAGGCTTTCTTTAAAATGGTGAGCTAGTGTGTTGGCCTCAGTGGAGGATGTGCCCTCTGAGAGGCATTCATGTTTGTGTTTCAAATAGTTAGGGTTATTCTTTTGGTGATTCTTTTTGTCGACAGGTCAGCCCAGTCTCACAGCAAAACACTTTGTTTTGTGTGTGCGTGTGCCAGCCAGCACTACTTTGTTACCAATTTATTTCAAAAGGAAGTATATTTCATGTTTACAGCACATATTTTATCCAGACAAAACAGGGATGGATCATCCTGGCAACCAAGTAAACAAAGCTTTAAAGAAAATGGCAACCACTGCATTTTATCCACTGGCCAGCTGGGCCTCTGTGTGGAGCTTGCATGTTCTCCCTGTGTCTGCGTGGGATTCCTCCAGGCTCTCCGGCTTCCTCAAACAGTCCAAGGAAAAGCATATTAGATTAATTGGTGATTCTAAAGTAGCCATAGGTGCGAATGTGAGCATGAATGTCTCTTTGTCTTAGCCCAACAATGGACTGGTTAACTGCCCAGGGTATACATCACCTTTTTCACCCCATGACAGTTGGGACAGGCTCCAGCTGTCCCACTACCCTGAACTGGATAATTAATTAACAAAAAATTGGGCAAATAATAATGCATTTAAATTAATAACATATTAAAGCTAATACAAATGAAATAAAAATGTGTCAAGTTTATGACTTAAAATTGGGTTTCTGATGTGAGCAATGAAATGATTCACTCCACCACCCCTCCATCAGGATTTCTTTCAGCCTTTAAAACAGAAAAAGAACAGAGTCTCTCCTGTGCTTTGAGTCTGAAGTTGGACTACAGTGTGAACACATGGTCCATCAAAAGCCCAGTATAGCTTTATTCTTTCATTTTGCCATGTTCACGAGCAATCTGTGCTCAGTTAATCAGTATCACCCATATATTGTGTAAACTGTCACAAATTTAGACAAATTTTGGTCATGACATTGTGAGGAGTCCATGATGTGACAACCTCTGTTATTAGGTAGTGCTTTAATTGGGCTGATCCTGTTCAGTAAGAAGATTACACAAAGGTCCTTTAAGTGCATACACACCACCAAGTGAACATACCTGCCAGCCATTGATAATTTTCTGATTGAAAATGCCGAACTCATACCGGATGCCATATCCATAAGCAGCCAGACCCAAAGAGGCCATGGAGTCCAGGAAACAAGCTGTGGAAACAGGGCGGGTTAGACAAGACTGTGCTTCACATCACTATTTGTCAGCAACCAATCAGGAGCTCACCAGCCAGGCGACCAAGCCCTCCATTGCCTAGGCCAGCATCTTCCTCAATGTCCTGCAGCTCCTCCATGTCCAAACCCAGCTGAAGAAAACACACACAGTTAAAGCACATGCAGTAAAGGTGGGGATACGGAGCTGATTACTGCAGGACAGAGCTGTTAATATCACTCCGATCATTCCCCCCACATTAACTACAGTGAACATTAGACCGTCATTGCCTGGATGAGTGTTATTGACAGTAAAGCATCAGTGTCTGATCCAGGATCCAGCAGCCGAACCAGCAGAACTGGTACTCACTTTAAGGTGCACTCCATCAGTTTCAACACCATTTTCAGACACAAACTGCCTAGAAACAGAGTTTAAAAGTTTCCAAATCTAAAATAAACTGACTGTTCCTGACAACACAGAGCTGTAAACACATCAGTGAACTGGGTCATTCATACAAATACACTCGATGGCTCACTACTCCATTACCTGTAGCAGATTTTTCCTAATATTCTGACTGCCTGTCATCACACCCTCAATCCTTTATTCATTATCCTGAACATGTATTTCAGACATTGCTTGTGGATGTGTACGCCTGCTCCTCTGCTAGCTTGCTCGCTCGCTCACTAGTTTGTCCAAAGCACATAGCACACCCAGTGTGGATTTATTTTATCACATTTTTATGGTAAGCTGTTAGGGGAGTGATGTTTTATCCTCACCTGGTATGTGGCTTCATCACAGGCATTCTCCAAGGCCAGGTTCACCATGGTGTTCTGCAGAGTGCGGCCCATGTAAAACTCCAAGGAGAGGTAGTAGACGCGCTGCAAGAAAACAGAGCAAAATGGCTTTGGACTGTTTTCACCTGATACTGAGCTGCTAGTACTTTGAATTTCCTTTTAATTATTGTACCCATTACATCTGTATGCACAAACATTTGCAAAGGCTGACATTTAGTTTCTTTCAAAATATGACTGGATGAAACAGACTCATGTTCATACTGAAACTCTATACAGAGAGTCAGGAGGTTTTAACAATAAAGTACAGTATGTGCTACATTTGGTGCCCCATGGCCCTGCCACATGATCTCTAGGACAAGACAGCAGCAGAGCCACTGCTGGCAATAACACTGTCTCACTTCACAGAGTAGCAGCATTGCAAGATGTAAGCTAACACACAATCACAATTTAGTACAGAAAACAAAGCCAATACTCCAAAATGTGTTTGTTGTGCAACCTCTGACATTCTGATACAGCTCCAGCATAAATAGCATGTGTGGAATAAAATGTATACCAAAGTGACAGAGACATGTAGATCTCAGCAAAAGTAGAAGTCACACTGACATGGCAGCTTCTTGGACAGAGCACATCTCTATCATATCATCTAAAGCACAACCTGGTAGGAAACTTACTTCCACCACTGAGATGTTTAACTTACTGAGCACCATTTTGAGACCGCTGAGAGCAAGCAGCACTGATCAACAGGACTTTATTTCCTGTTTTAACACAGTATATGGATATCTGCTTAAATGGGCTCAGGCAGCTTTTCAAAGTGCACCCTGCCACCCTATCACATGAAAAAAGTCACCAAGGTGCAGCAATAGAATCCACTGCTGACCTGGAACATGAATTCAGTTCCAGGCACACAGAAACCTACCAGAACTCTGCAGCACAAATCGGGACTTATTTACTGATTAGACAAAAACTCACCTGGTACCCATTTTGATGACTAGTTATTTGTTTCACTCATTTTAAGCCCAAATTCTACAGCAGCAGCTTCTCAAAAATGAGTATTTGCTGTTCACCAGTTTTCCCTAAAGGTCAACTCAAAATTCAAGGAATAATAATCATCATTTCCTACATATTCTAACATCAGTCAACATAAAGAGAATGACTGTCAGATGCACTGCCAATGAACATTAGTGATGGATGCAGCCTTATTGTACCTCTATTAATATGACCTTGCATAGGTGTGTTTGATTAAGTTTAATTAATACTTTTAAACACAACAGATTGGCTCCACATAATTTATATTTTGACTATGAATCCTTCCTGAAGGCCTGTCCATAAGTTGGAAGAGGACGTGATATAGCTGATGTTGTACTGTATGTCAGAGGTGCACAAACAGCACAGTCTGAACACCCAGTCTGGAGCAAAGCTGGAGCCTCGGCTTTGGTAACCCACTCTTGGTGATTACAGTGCAGTGGCACACACTGGCAGTGATTCAATTATTACAGTGGTGTAAGCCCCTACAGTCAGCCCCTGTTCCAGGAGCACATGAAGCAGGACTGGATCAACAAAAAACTGCTCTGAGGTCTGGAGTTCCTGGGAAAACACAGCTGATCACCTGCTGCCTGCTAAAGGGCGTTTAGCCATTTTGTGATGCAGTGTTAGGAGAGTGGGTGGATGCGACGGACGGATGGATGGATGGACGGATGGATGGAGGGAGGCCATAACATGTTACGTGACGCATGTCTAGTTGAACCAAAATTCGCCAGTTTGGACACACGTAAGTGAGCGAGGTCGCAGCAGCAGAGGTCAGATGAAGGTTAGTGAGAGAGCTGCGGAGCAATTATGTAAGAGTCAGAAGAGCGCGAGCAGACAGGACTCAGCTGGCGAACGTGACTATAAATGGATGCGACGAGAAAGCTGCAAAGGCACGCGTGCGCGTCCACGAGCAGCAGCCATCAGTACTGACAACTGAAGCACGAAGCCTGCATCCCCTCCCCCTGCTCCCCGATCAGCTGTGTTTAGGTGCATGGCCGCGTCACAGGCTGCTTACTTTGGGGTCCTTCTCATAGTAATGTTGCTGCGTTCGGATCCAGCGGCCCACCAGGTGGTCCCGGACCGTGTTAGCCAAGGCGAAGTAGTAGTCCCGTTTGGTGGCCACATTCCGGTCCTTGACCAGGGTGAAATGCAGGTGCCGGTTGAAGTTAGTTTTCAGGTCCGCAACGTTGTCCACCCCGGCCAGGCCCCGCACCGAAATCTGCTTCCTCCTGTCCTGGTCTGTCAGCGGCTTGGCCATCTCTCTGTGTTCCCTGGATGTGACCGACACACCGTCGCTCCGCTGAGCATACAGCCGGAGCCCAGCGATGCTACAGCCTCTTTAATATGCCACGTAAGGGGAGGGGGGCGTCAAGACGAACAGCCAGACAGCTTTTCCGGTCAATAGTTTCAAAATAAAACTCAGTGTCATCGCGTGACCAAATCAGCAAACGTTAAGGACCGCACTGCTTCTTCCAGCTCGTGTAGGATGAACACGTTCACTGTTCACGTAGTTCGCCAAACTCCGTAAACATGACTTTTTTTCACTTCCGGTGTTAATGTGGTTACCTTGACGTAGTTACTTGGAGGAAGTGTATGCTCGATATCGATACAAACTTCACAAACTTTCACTTTGACAGAAGTCAGTTAGTTTTTGTCGCACAATGAGAACCTGTGAGAAAAAATAACTCCAATTATTTCGTTGCTCCGGGCACATGGAGCTCTTTAAACCAGAGGCAAAAAGATAAAGAAATCAAGGAGTCATTTAAGTTTGAATTGAAAGTCATAAATTGACCAATTCAGATTTTATAAGAAAGCTAAACTATTAACAGTCATCTATGACCCACAGAGAGAAAACTCAATTCAAGGTCAAGTGGTCAGTGCAGGAGGGAAACCTCACCAAGTCTTCTGGTTAGATTACATGATTTGAATTCTGAAACTGAAGTGTCAGCTGTCTGAGTGAGAGGAGCTTCCTTTCATTAAAACACCACAGTCCAATCCTTTGTGCTTTGTTGTGTTCCTGTGTACATGTCTAATATGTATTACCTTTCAGCATCAGTCCCTGACTACATTTCAGAGTAATCTGACCCAACCCAGACTTCACAGACTGAGACTCCAACGCTGAACGTATCTGGGGAGACTGTAGCACAGGAGATCCAAGACCACTGCAGTACAGCCTTTCACAGCAATTCCAGGTGTAGCAACACAGCTGAGGGCTGTAATAGACAGGAATTTACAAGGGGAAAAAAAAAAAACTGAGCCACTCTAATCCACTGATGAAGATTGTAACGTGCAGCTAAGCGGCCCAAATGAAACTAAAGTATACATTTTCAAAGAATTTAAAAGAACATCAAGTGTTTGGCCATTAAAGGTTGCAGTGCACAGAAACCAGGGTTTTGCTGTTACCATCAACTGATACATGTTGGCAAACAGGGACCTAGAAAATTTGAAGCAAATGTTTCTGAATTTAAGGTGGAAAGAGTGTAAAACAAAGACCCAGACACTTTATTAATGAACATAGACAACTGATCAGGATGGGGACACAAGATGGAACTCCAGAGAAATCTACATTTCTAAATCCATGCTCTCTCAACCAAACCACATTATGTAACACATTTGCATGAGGTGGCCAACAGGGCCCTGGCTGGAAACAAAGGGCTGACATCCATGAAAGGAAAGGAAAGTACACTCTGTGACAACAAGGTGAAATGGATCAGTTTAATACCAAACCAAGAAGGATTTCAACATTAATTCAGGCTAACATAACACAGTGGACTCCAGAAATGAACAATTTTCTACTCCAATAACTCAGGGGACAAACAAGCAACACCAACACTGCACACAGCATCTAATCACAGCAGAGATGCAGAAAACAAGGATCTTCTGAGCAGTCAAGTAGTGCAGGGAGTACAAAGCTAGCAGCCTGCAACACCCAGTCCCCTTTTCAGACTCAGTGTCACCACCGAGATACAGGCCAAAGAAGAAAATGAAAACCTTGGGAATCTCTGGAAAACAATCTTAGTACTACAAAGGTTTTACACAACTAAGGTACACTTCCCATGTTGTATACAAAAATATTCATCTTGTTCAGCTCAAAGCTACGATGAGGAACAGGACATGAGTAGAAATGTGTCACTTTAAACAGAATGAGCTGTCTGAATGCATCATGCAAGCTGAACTTTGATATATTAAAGCCAATGACAGTTAAGTGTTCACATACATTAAACCTCAGGCTTGCTGGCTGAGTCATAAGTTCTATATTTAAGTAACATAAACTACGGCAGTCCAAGAGGGACACTGTTTGTACAGACAGGCAGAGCTCCGTGTCATACAAACTTTAAAAACAGGAACAAGAACTGGAATTAAGTTACAGTGTGAACAATCACAGCCTGTCATTGTTCACAATATCATGGATCAATAAAAAATAAAGCACTGGTTACATTTCTGTGAGCACACAGACTTCAGTCTATGGGTACATGGTGACCATTCTTCTGACCCACACTTAATTCTGGGGGGGAGGGGGAGGGGGGGCAGGAGGCATGCCAAAAGGAGGCATGCCTGGTACCCCCATCCCCATCATTGTGACAAAGTTAGAGGGGTCCATG
>VUQS01016026.1:2295-12916 GCA_015108495.1 Heterochromis multidens | reverse complement strand
TAACAATGGGCCATTTGGTCAGTTTCATGATCAATAGTATGCAAATTGTCATGACCATTGATCAATGGCCATGAGTACCATTCACAGAGATTGGGGAATGGCTGCAGGAACGCTGGTTTGAACGGGGAGTCAAGGAGGCCATTTACGTGAAAAGGGAAAGACCATCTCTGAACCGAGGAGGGGGCCTAAGGGTACATCTGTCACCATCTTACAATGCTGTGATTGCAGCCATTCCCCAATCTCTGTGAATGGTACGAATGGCCATTGATCAATGGTCATGACAATTTGCATACTATTGATCATGAAACTGACCAAATGGCCCATTGTTAGTCAATGGTGCTGATTTCGGTCATTATGCAATGTACTGTTTATAAGGCTGGGGAAGCCTGTAGTCAGCTGAGACTGAAGAAGTTACCAGTTGGCAACAAAACGTTTCTCCTACTAAAAATCGCTACGTCCAGATGAACAGATTCAACTTTTTGGGATTCTTTTACCTGGATTATTGAGCATGCATCAAGAGATAAAGCTTATAGTTAGGGCTGGATCAGGTGACCCTGAACCTGAATAGGCTCAGGCTGCCTGGGGGGCTTCCCATGATGCACGGAGCATTTCTTTTCCACTCACCTTTTTCCTGCCCCTCGCTGAGCCTGGTTCTGCTGGAGGTTTCTTCCTGTTAAAATGGAATTTTTCCTTCCCAATGTTGCCAAGTGCTTGCTCATAGGGGGTCATGTGATTGTTGGGGTTTCATTCTACTATTGTAGGGTCTTTACCTTACAATATAAAGCACCTTGAGGTGACTGTTGTTGTGAATTGGTGCTATAGAAATAAAACTGAAACATTTATTCTAGTTACACTTTTGGGAGGACAAAGTGCTATTTAAAAGCATCAAAAAAGACATTAAAAAGAGGTCCAATACTGCATAACCTTTCATTTGTTATCACTGCAGCTCAGAAATACTTTTAGTAATAATCTTATAGAAACAAAAACAAAACAGGGCAGCACTGATCTACACCTAATACTGGTATTTTTGACACCAGGCTTCGTATTGGTGTGGTTCTGTATACATGATTGTTTAGGTCTCTAAACTGTCTACAAAGATGATACAAAAAGGAAGGAGGACTCATTAAATTGGCTTAAACTTTTACTACATTCTTACCATCATATATAAATGAGTGAAAATACAGTGTGTGTGTGTGTGGCATATACTCTGATATTAAACTTACAGCTCATCTGGGCAGTTGATTGGTTGTGCTATTCTGTACCCGTCTTTCAGGTAAGCAGACATCTCGAAAGGGTCGATGTCGACGTAGGGGGTCTGACCCAGAGTCATCAGCTCCCACAGCGTCACGCCAAAAGCCCACTACGAACACACAGCACACTGAATAACCCTGAGACCAGTGCTCAGCATTCATTCACAGCATTTTGTAAAAAATATCAACACAAGCTTTTAATGTGTTTTCATTAAACAGGGTAAACATAACCACAGGGCGGAAAAGCAGCATTCCAACTTGTATTCAAAAACACGACGTTCTACATGAACAATGTGAGGAAATTATGTCAAGAAATGTATTTGGAATATAAATCACTGCTGCAAGTTTTTGTTAAGAGAGTGAAAGTGTAAGCAGTAGGGTGGCCATTATCATCAGGGTTCAAACTGCCTGCGAGTGTTCACTCTGACCTCTGAGGAGAGGAAAGAATTACTCAAATCATATCTAAGGTGCTTCCAGTAGGTTTTGACCCTGCGACTACTGTTGAAACTTTGGGAGTCATGATATCCAAAATAAAATTGATACTGACACACAGAACATGCCAACTACGCCCTGAAAACAGCGAATTTCTGCTGTGTTAGTGTGCCCTGAGCTTTAATGGGGTGACACAGGACCTTTAAAGGAAGTGCAGGGAGTGATTAGGAACTGAGGGCAAGGTGACTGGAGGGCTTTTCAGAGGAGAAAAAAAAAAAAGTGTTGTACAGTAATCCACCCTGTTCCCACATCAGTATCTCAGCCGCTGCCAACATTCCCAGTAAAGCTTAAACATGCCAATAGGAACTCTCCCATCCGGTCTCGCTTGCTATCTGATGTACCTGCGTACCTGCTGATGTAAGGGCACAATGCATTTATCTGCGTAACAGCAATTCACATGTTACTATACAGCTCCAAGTACTTGTATGGACTTGAACTAGGTGGCTGTTAATGCCAGGCCTCTGTTAAATCTAAGTGCCATGATTGCCATGGAGCGGCGTGACCATAACAGGAATGTGGAGGGGGTGGGGGCATGTCTGGCTCGTGTCTCAGTGGTGTCTCTGAGGATCTGTTAAGACTTCCCGACTGCCTCTGCCGCACCCGGTCTGCTATCCTGGAACAGGAAAGAGGGAAGAGCCACAGACGCGCCTTTCCCTTTGACACCTTGACCAAGTGTCTAAGAATGGCTTGTATACAATTGGTGCCATTTCCTGGATCGTCTTCACTGCATCATGTCTACTGGAAATATATTCACAATTAGAAACCTCAGAGAGACAGGAAAGGTTGCTTCCGCTATTGTTTTGGTGGTCAGTGCACCACAGTTACAGGGTTGCCTTGTTGAGCAACAGCAACTAAACAAGAGGCAAAAATGAAGCCAAAGAGGAAGTGACAAAAACTGTAGTTCCTCTACTGGCCACTTGAGGCTGGCTTTAAAAGTGAGTCAATCCCCTTTGACTCTCATGTTAAAATGTTAAAACTACAGCAGAAATAAACATGTTTACAGTATAGTAAAAAAGAAGTTCCCACCTTTATAACAACTCTACGGGGTTATCATTTTTATAACTCCTCTATCTGGACACCATGAAGTTGAGGCTTCAAAAAGTGGGTTCCAAAAATCAACTGTGGTGATGTGATGGTGCAATGGGTGACAACACAGTGGCTATGTCCATCTTTTATATGCAGTCTATGGAAGTAAACAGCATTTCTGGTAGTTCTTACCACATCACTTGCACTAGAAAAGTCATTGTTGAGCAGGCTTTCCAGGGCCATCCAGCGGACAGGCCGGTTCTCATTATCCCCCAGACAGTGGTAATCCATGGGAAAGAGATCTCGGGCGAGGGCATTGTCTGTAATCTTCACCTGCATGTTGTCGTCAATGCTGTCGGTGGAGGGAGAGCAAAGCCTTTATTTTTGACAAATTAAATTCCAAACCAAATCACCTGAAAGCTACTGAGGACAGCGTGACGACAGCACTGAGTTGGGTCACTGAAAACTTACACGCAGTTCCTAGCAGCGAGGTCTTTGTGTATGACCTCCCTGCGAGCCAAGTAGCTCATTCCACATGCAATCTGGATGGCCATGTAAACCAGGTCCTGTTGAGAGATTGCCTGAAAGGAAATGGGGGAGAGAGAGGTAGACAATGTGGAGTTGAGAGACAGTGAGGAAAAAGTAAAATAAGAAAGGAGTGAGGACAGCTGGTGACTTTACTGTGGTGAAAACTAGTCTTCTGTGTAAAACTGTTCTGGTTTCCTTTGGAATGGCACACAGTCAAGCATGGGTGAAATATGGGAGTTACATACACCATGATAATTTTGGTCTATAAATTCAACTGCAAGGAGGCTGAAAAATATGACTTGACACGACTTGTTTAAATGAACCCTGGCTGCTCATAGTTTTGTTTAAAAGTTCAAAGACATGTATACATGTACAGCATGTTCCCTCATGATTAAGTGTAACAACTTTGGTGACCCTTTAACTCTTATTTCAGTGACAACATTGAGTATAATAAGATAATTAGCACACGTCAGAATGCTGAAGAGAAAACGGGTGTTTTTTGGAGATAAAAGGATAAACTAAGGCTACATCTACGTTAATCTCCGTCTAGACAGCACAGTTTCCCTCATCTATACATCTACCTCATGCAACAAGATAATTCGTGTACACTGTGTAAACAAGGCAGGATGGTGCGGTAGGTCGGCTGAAAGCACTGCTGAGTTCAAACCCTGACAGGTCCCTTTCTATATGGAGTTGGTTGATTTTCTCGCCATCAAAAAACCTGCTGGGTAAATGCTGACCATCGTGGCCCAGGACACTGTGGCAAATTCCATCTCAAATCTGAGAAAAGCTCCCATCTCCTAAGAATGAGATGATTTTTTGGTAATATTTTTAGCATATCTAATGAAGCCATTCAAAATGTTACCTCCATACTATGAATGTTTTCTGAGTTATAGGCCTTTGAAGTGCATAGGGGTGGTTTTTTGTCCTTTTTAATTTGTGTTACTTTTCTTTTGTAGCATTTCTTAAGTAGGGGAGAAATCCACATGAATTTTTCAGAGCTAAAAAACACATTTAAGCTCCATTAAAAACTGCTACCAAATCACTTTTACACCCACTCCAAGTGTCACAATTGACATGACAAAATCTGTTTGTTTGGTGAACACCAATCTCACATTTCACAGCCAAAAGCTACATTCATGAATCTTAAAAATTGACTGTATCAGAAAATTATTTTGACAGAAAAGGAATCACGTCTAGAAGATGAACCTTTCATAGATTCTAACTTGTTTTGAGCAGCTGCCTATCCCACATGCTGATATGAGCCTTGAAAGTTTACCCAGAATGCACATCTTGAAGTTTTCTCCAATGAATTATCAGATACCACATCAAACATCCAGGGTACCAATGCTTGTTTCTGTTCCTGTTGGTGGAGTTTATTAAAACTATGATATAACCCATAATATGAAGCTCAAAGTTCATTACAGAAAAAAAGAAATCACACCGATTAGATCGTAATTAGCATAATTTGGAGTGGTTTTTTTTTTAAGTTCTACTACTTTGAGCATCAGAATCAGTAATTTTCCACTCTAAAATTGTGTAAAACTTCTGCAGTCCTTCATTAAATAGAATAAAAATGAATCCCCAGCTGTATATTTCCATGTGCCATTGTAATATTCTTAAGCATAAAAATGTTTCTTACCATAAATTTGCCAACTTACCTCTCTCTATTTCTTAATTTTTTTCCAGGAATTAGTCCATTGGTGTGGCGAGGAGAATGGAAAGTTGTATGAAATATATTTATGCTTTTTTTTTTTAACATTACAGACTTTGATTTGATTATAATTTTTCCACTTCTAATGTTGTCATGTTTTGCAGTGAACCATGGCTAACACACCGAGAACAGCGAGATTTACCGCTGCAGAAGCCTTGAGGCAGATCTTTAAAACTCAAAGTGATGATGGAAATACTTCAAACATGTCACATCTACAATTGAGATGTTAGCTTGAAACTGAAGCATGGACGTAACAAAAGATGAAAAACACCCTGACTATACGGACTTCAATGTCATTTATTGCTGATCAAATTATTATGGAGTCACCGGTACATGTAGAATTTTAGAATATCAGCCATAGATAAACAGTTATAGGTACGATAAACCCAAATGGAAACATTAAAAAAGTATTCTTGTATAAAATATAAATGGAATTATACATGACCCCACTTGGTCATTTTAGCTGCTTGGTGGCTTGAGGGTTAACATTGCTGAGTGACTGAGGATTTGATCTGACGTGACGCAGAAAGTCCCTTCTTCAGAGGTTTAAGTGAGTCCTGCATTAAAGAAATGAGTCTGCTTTGTCTGTGGAGCTGCTGAAGGGCTTAAAGACAATAGCTTAGTCAACAGGTGTGTCAGAGAAAAGACCCCTGACCGCTAACGAAGTGAGCCTGCTCCTGTAACAAACATACTGGATAGCTGAAATGACGATAATGAGCTCTTTAAGTAACTGCTACAAATAATTATGCGTACATTTCTATCCTCTTGTATCTGGTTTGATTTACTCAGCGCAATCCCTGGCTCAGATACAAACACTGGAAATGTACTTTGCTGTCTTATCGGACAATGGACACTGTGATACAACCAAAACTAATTACTTCCCACTACACAGAAAAACAAAGTCTTAGGCAACCGGCGAACAAAGATTAGAAGATTTTAAGTCAACCGCTCAAACAAAACTGTGACATGTGCAGCTGGTATGAGACATTCAAACACTGCGCAGAATAAATCTCTGCTGTCAGTGAAAGAAAAACGGCTGAGAAAAAGGTCAACACTCCAAACCTCCTCCCTTCCTTCACAGTCACCTTTTAAACCAGATGTTTGCTGTCAGAATGAATGTTGTGCTCTCAGTGTTTTCCCGCGGGTTTCATCTAAGCTGGCCTTATACATAGCTGATTTATAGCTCAGTGTTCATTGCAACACCTCCACTTAATGACTAAGTCTTTGTCTCCCATAGCTGCCAAAGGTACATAATGAAACTGCTGAGAAGGAAGGTGCTGATGTGCACCTGAAAAGGGGTTTTGATTATTGCAAATGTGTGGCAAGCTTCATCTTGTGATCGAAAAGTGTTTTTCTGAATCTGTATTTTGCAGCTGATTGATTGGTTGGATCTGCTGTGGCTTTGTTCCAAGCACATCAAAGCCTCCCCAGGGTTAACTATACAAAAGCCTGATTGTCTTGATACAGCGAGTAAAAACCTCTGCCCTGAGCACCGGCTTCATGTCTGTATAACAGTGTAAACAGCAGTTACTGTAGGTGTTACTCACTGCTGATTGCTGCAAACACAAAATGCTCTTTCATGCTTGACACTACGATGGAATCTGACTTCTCTTTCAATCTGGGGGATTTATTTTAATAGCTTAATAAATGTCAAAGCGGTGCCACACATACACTGACGCATTTATTCTAATGGTTTAACATGGAACCTGTTCTGAGAACAGGTTGATAAAATTAACAATCTTGACTTAAATTTGATCATCTCAAGGACACAGTCAACTCATTGCTCTGGACTGCTTTCATTGTGGAGGGGTCAAATTGTCTCTCTCCTATTATTTGCCGTGGCTCATGAGCCTGACCATGACAACCATCTATTTACAAAAGAGACAACAAAAAGTTTAGATATCTTTAAAAATAAAGTGAAATTTCAGCAATATTATTACCTATGCACATTGATTACCACAAACCCTTCTATAAATAACTGCAGTACTTTATGATTCAAGCAACTTGACAAGATGTAGCAATACTTTTCTTTACAGGTTCACTCCTTTATAGAAATGATGGCGCCACCTCAGCTTCACTGTAATTTTTACACTTGCAAAGTGATCCAGTGGGCCAGACTGAACCCTTTGGTGTCGGTGTGTTTGACGCACTGGAACAGAAGAAGTTGAAATAGGAAACAACGTGATCGTGGAAGTTTTTTCTTCACTCTTCCTCTGTTGCAGCAGTTTCCACCTGAGCTAGCTGAGAGTCTCTACCTCCTGCATTGATGTATCACTTGCTTTTGCCATTGGAACCGCTCAACTTCAGAATGACCTGCCTGAGGAAATAAGGTTTGTGACTTCCGTCAAGTCACACATTTTTATAAACTTGCTTTTATGCGATGTCATCTCTCTTTTTTGTCCTTCAATCAACTCGTAGTGTTTTTAAAATTATTTTGTGTACTTTTTCTGTTATAATTGCTGATAATGAGTTTCCTTTGATGAAATGTTTTCCTCTGTCTTAACTTTCCCTTAAATTTATCCCATTTTATTTCTGGTCCGGCTTTGAATTTAGTATTCTTTTGCTCTTCTGTCAAAGCACTTTGTTCAGATGCTCTATAAATAAAGCTATTTTTTAAAAAAAATATTTACTATTATTATTATTATTATTGAAATGCTGGTAAAGACCAGCTTGCACACTCGTATTCCCAATCTGGCAAATATCACAAGGTGCATGACAAGTCGAAATGACAGCAAAGCGCAACATACAGCAGCAACTGCAACAGCTTGGTCATAGCTGGAGACCAAGCACTCATCACCAGAGATGACCCTCCAGAAGAAATTTGGTTCAGTTTGAGACAAAAGTTGCTGGAGTAGCATGGTGCACGTGGTCAAAACGGGACTCTAAAAGTTAGATAGATGTGTGAGTTGTGTTTATTTTTATCGACCTGTTTTTTTTATCATACTTCGTCTGCCGAGCTGAAGACTCACCTGTGGGTTGTTAGCCTCAGCTAACTTGCACTGCCGCAGGAACTGCTTCAGATTACCCCAAGCCATGAAAGGCAGCAGCACCATGGGCTTCTCTCCATCCTCTGTGCACACGTGGCTTATGGGCAGCAGATTTCTAAAAGCGAAAGAGAAAAACAACCAACTGAGGAAACAGGAACCCTGTGAACCAGATCATCATTTCTGTTCATGTACAAGTTTGATGCACATCAAAGGACAACTAAAAGACATCATCCAAACCACTGAAGAGGAAGTGTCAGCAAATATTATCATTGTGTTGAGCTCATGTAGAGGAAAGAGGAAGGAGTGGGACATCGTGACGACAATCTTTCCATGTAAAGAAAGTACACTGATACTGTAAGACTGCTGTAAATCCAGGGTAAAATCCGCTGAAGAGATGCTGCTGTAACCTTAAAGAGGACCTATTCTGCTCATTTCCTTATCCATGTATTTATTCTTAGCCTCTACTAGAGTTGTATGATTCACAATTCAAAATAATCCTTATTTATCTTATACTGGGCCTTGGTTCAGCCCCTCAGTTCATCCTCTGTCTGAAAAAAGACATTTTAGCTCCCTTTCCCTTCTCTTTAAGCAAACTTTCTTCTGATTGGCCGCTCCTTGTAAGCAAAACCTTTGGTCAGTGGGCCGTCTGTTTGCTTGAGCTGACCATATTAGGGGTATATGCCCTCACTGACATCATAAAGACCCAAGAGTGGACAAAACTGGAACAGAGTGCTTAGAGCAGTCTGAAGCCTGACCCTTTGGCTTTTATCTGAAATTTTGGTCAAATTTGATGAACATCCACTATTCGAAGAAAATTGAAGAACCCCTTACTTTTGTACTTTTCTTATTCTCAAAGTCCTAACACAAGGCCCAAAACCAACAATGAATTCATTTCACAAACAATTCCCTGGAAACTGTACCCATGCAGACTATTACGCCATAGACCTGTTTCAAGAAATCTAAAAATCACCTACGTGAGCCACTAGACAACATGTTTAGCCATGTTTAACAGGGACATCAACCATTTTAACAGTATATATGACAGAACATAAAGAAACGTTCCCCATTAAAATCAATTTAGAGCCTTCAAACAATATATTTTATTACATAAGTCACAAAGATTGACTTCCCTTCATAGTCCCTCTTACGGTATCTGCTCTGTGTGTAAGCATGTGGTGTTCTTTCATCAGTGTTTAAACAGAGTCTTTTAAAAGACGACCACAGGAACTGCTCTGGCATGTTATGCTCAGCGTAAACCAGACACATCTAACAGGTGGTGTAAGACAAAAAACTACCGTTGGTGTTATGTTATTTCTTGTGCTTTTCTAAAGAAACTGGAATAAAAAAGATGACAAACTGATGGGACAATAAACTTATGACTGCTATGACAGGGGGCTATGATTTGTTATATATGATGCTGAGCTTGAAGACTTCTCTGTTGTCATGGGCAAAAATCAAATTAAGTAAAACTACCTCCAAAGCGTTAAAATCACCTGGGATGCGTGTATGTGGTAAGACTTACCTGTGATGAAGGCCTCGAAGTTTGCAACTTTCAGTCAACATCATCGTCACCTGCACCTCAGAGGCATGATCTGAAGAATTTTATTGGAGAAAAAACACATTCAAATTAAAACCAACAAACCTAGAGTGATGAGTGTCTGTTGGTAAGGTGAGGGCCTATTCACCCTCTGGCCACCATTTTTTTCATTGTAGTTTCTCTGCCAACAGTCATTTGTAATGGGAAACGTCAGGGGAAAACTGACTTGCGCCACTTTTTAATCTGTGTTTGCAGCTTTGCCATCGTCTGGAACTTATGGAAAGCAGTATTGTTCCCTTCCCAAAAAGTGAATGAGGAGGAAGTAAAGAGTTTAACAAAGCCAAAACTGGCATGAAGACATTGTTCACCGAGTGGTATCCACCCCTCCCTGAGTAAACATGAGAGAATAGAGAGGTCAAAAGGCAACTGGCAGAGAAAGCCGACACATGCCGCTAACAAAGAGCCTGACAGTCCTGCATACGGGAGCTGTTTCACTGGCATGCAACCCTGCAGCATGAGTAAGACTTATTATTCATTTACTGTCAAAATCATGTGTCTGTTTATTAAATTGAAACCATATATGGCCATCTGCTAAGCTAGCAGTAAAGTACCTACTGTTTCTTAGAGACAGTGTTTGCGTAACAATCGACGGTGCTCACCAGTGGGGCATAAAAAACAACTATAAACTGTAACCTGAAGTTTTAGCTATGTTTCAGTTCACGGATCTTCGTCATCCGTGCTACATCTTTAGCGTTACAATCACGTTTCAGTCCAATGACGTTCATTCGGCATCACAGCGCTCACTTTGTTCATGTGGGCGTTTGTATGCAACAAGTCTGCTGTTATACAGTACTGTGAAAAAGTCTTCAGCCACCCCTCCTTTCTTTTTATTTTGCTTCCAAGGAGATGGACTTTCTTGTAATGTTTTAAGGTGGTCTTGAGCAATAGTTAAAATAATATTTTTGCACCAACAAGGTCCCAAAGAGCTATTAGCTAAAAACTTGGCAGTTTCACTAGTGTGTGTGTGTGTGTGTGTGTGTGTGTGTGTGTGTGTGTGTGTGTGTGTGTGTGTATATGTGTCTATACA
>VUQS01016025.1:2453-15682 GCA_015108495.1 Heterochromis multidens | reverse complement strand
ACCCACTGCTCCACCCCTCCCCTGCAGCTGAGCCGCAAACCACACCACCGCCACAGTGTCTTTAAAAATATTTGTGGTTTCTTTCCACAGAATCCAAAGATCCTGCTTTTAGATGAGGCCACAAGGTGAGAGACGGAGGCATGATTAAAGAATTATAACTTATAGTTCTTTGTTGATCTGTTTGCCATTATTTGCTCATCTGAACATGAATACAGACTGTAAATAACCTGTGATAGAAACCTAGCTTCTGTTGTGTTCATTAGAGACTTACATTATTTTAATATTCATCTTTCTTTAGTGCGCTGGACGCTGAGAATGAGTTTCTTGTTCAGGAGGCTTTGGAGCGTCTGATGGAAGGTAGACTTTGCCCGCTTTTCTTTCCCTACCTTTCATGTTGCATCACACATATGTAATCAAACTTATATTTTATTATTTCCTGCTGTTCTCATCCTTTCAACAGGGAGGACAGTCGTGATCATCGCTCACCGCCTCTCCACGATTAAGAACACGGATGCTGTCGCTGTGTTGGACCAGCGGCGTATAGCTGAGTGTGGCCAGCCCACAGAGCTGCTAGGAAACAGGGAAGGATTGTTCAGGAAGCTGATGGAGAAACAGGCGTTTCTACAGGAAGAGCAGCAGCGAGCACTTATCTGACAGGACAGGGAACACGGATAAGTGAATGACAGAGAAATCAGGAGGTGAGGTCAGTGGCTGTGATAACCTGAGTGAGGGGAAGCCACTGAAAAACAGAAAAAAAAATGAAGAGAGGTTTTTCTTTAAGGCTGAGGCTTCTCTTTCTGTCTCATTGCTGAAAAACTGCCGTACATAGCATCACATGAAGAGTCGATAACTGAAATGTGGATCAGTGAATACTTTCTGAAAATGTCTGATTTCTACCCCGAAGAAGGAAGTGTGATTACGAGAAAGACACTCCTCACACAGATGGCTCACGGCCAGCTGTAACTTGTAACTACAGTTTGCAGGAAAAGTCCAAATCCTGTTTTACATCTTTCAGATGTTCAAGAGGAATGTGCAGAATTTAAACGTGACACTGAGTCTGATCCTTGGTCTCTTTGCTGTGGCACACGGCCTTTTGGATTTTTATAAAGACGCCAAAGCAGTCCAGTTTGATTTATACAGCTCGGCTACATGTATATTTGTTTTTGTGTCTCTATAGCTGTAATTTTTTTTTTTTTTTTAATAAAGACTTGAAGCCTTTTACTGTCATATTAGAGTCTAAAGAAATTAATGAAACAAATGAGCAGCTATACACATACTGTATGTATGTGGTGTTTACACTGTGTTGTAAAACAGGGCTGAACACTATTTTAATACATTTTGATTAATGTGTGCACATTTGTCATGAAAAATATCAATTTTGGCCTAAAATAACAGCTAAGGTGCTACATATGTTAAAATATTTATCTTACCAAGAGACCCAGTGAATCGTATTTATGGTGGGATTGGTTCTCTAAAACATCTACGTTCAGTTACACTTTAGCTTTTTGTGTTCAGGATTCAAATGATGACCTTGAAACTGTTGAACTGTACTGTCTTTGTATGTCGAACATAATAAAAATGAGCACAGATGCAGGGTAAAGCTGACTGAGGCTGCTAAACAGGCTCCTTTATGTTTGGAGATCTGCTGCTTTCAAGTAGGAAGGACACTGGAGTCAAGTCATTAGAGTCCGAGGAGGGGGGGGTCTGCGTATCATCAAAACAGTTATCTCACTGTCTAAAACCCACAGTTTCATCATCTTGTATCCTCTTCAGAGAGTTACCCACTACAGATGAGAGTGTAACCTCATTACACTTTAAACATGTGAGTGTAAAACACAGATGAGTGCTTAAAACAGCATATGCGGCACGATCATCTCTTCCTCGCTCTGTGCACTGCCCGGTGTTTACAGGATGTGCACTTGGCTGGCCTTAAATTCTATATAAACAACCACCTACGTGTAGCCACAGCACTAAATATTATTAGTGCCATAGGGAGACTGACTAAGAAGTAATGACTCCTGAGTAAATATTTAGCTCCTAAACGCCCTCTTTCCTGCTCAGTGAGGGTCTGTTTGAAAGAATTTTCCTTAATTTCAGACGTTTAAATGTCTTGAGCTCAAATTCTCTGCTTCTCTATTGTAAAAGGCTCCTTTTAAATTATATATTAATTATATTATTTATATTATTATATTATTTTCTTTTTTTGTGCCAGTTGAAGTGCATCAACAAGTCTGCAGCAAAGACTAAACTCTTTATATTTCACTGAGTGACTGGAAACTGGGAACATGAAGGACTGTTTCAATGCTGGATCTTAACACACAGATATTTACTAATCGTTACATATGGACAGTTGGGTCCCTTGTGAACTTATTAATCCTTGGAAACTGTGTATGACTAATGGCTTAAATACTAAAAAAATCTTTGACCACTAAACTAACACAAGAAGGGTGCAAACAGTTTAGTTCACAATTTGAAGGCAGTGATATGAGGTGGCTCATAATTGAGCTTTATGTGGACAGTGTTTTGGGGAAACTGAATCCAACATTGATCAGCAGCGACTTCTCTTGTGTGTCACTTTGTGGGTGTGTCAGTTTAGAGATGCTATATATTTATTCACTACAGTGTGTAGACTGTATGTCAGCAGGATTTTATCTGTGTTCTTTGTGTTCATCACAAGATGGTTTATTGTGGACACTTTTCTTTTTGTCTGTATTTGTTATTTCACTTTAGAAGAGTCATTTTTACTTGAATCACATTAGACTTTCATGTCATCGCGACATGTTGGTCCACATTTCAGGGCTAAGTGTACTTGAAAAGATGCCTTGAATGTCTTTTTGCCAAACCGAAGAAGCTGAAGATTAAACTGGCTCACCACTTCATACTGAAGTACATGCTGAAGGTGTTCAAAAGCATGTTAGTCGATAATAGATCCATGTGCTCACACAAGTCACAGCTGCAAGCTTCTTTTTCTAACTTGTATATAATGAGATATAAATATGACCTAAATGAGAGGTGATGGATTTTTATGATTTTTGTGGTCAATAACTTATCATACTTCTATGTAAAGATAAATAAAGTGAAATATTAATAAGTTTATTTGTGTGGGAGTTTTTATATAAATGTGTTTTCTTTTTTTTAAGTGGTTTGTTAACATATATTGTTACTAGTGCCAACTAGAGTACGTTAGCCACCAGGCCTCTTCAAACAATCAGCCGAGTGGCGACAGGTGTGCTTCATCTTAGGACCCACCTCACACACCCTGCCCACCTCCAACACAAAGCCAGAGAGAGGCGATAAAGCAGGCAGAGTGGGCGGGCTCATCACACTAGTATTTAATCTAAACTTGTTTCAACAGCCTAAAAATGAGCTGTTAAATTAACATTCCTCCACAGTGCCAGCAAAAATTATGTGATGATGAATCAAAGAGTCCTAGCTGCTCTGTCATTTTCTTTCATTATATCACATCTGCTCATCCAGCTTACAGTTAGGTCCGTAAGTATTTTGATGATGACATTTTCAGCTTTAATTGGAGGAGTTTAAGAGTATTGCACTAACTGTTTAGGAATTGCAGCCATTTTTAGAAGCTCAAAATTAATTGGACACTCACACTATTCTTAAATATGAGGATTGTTTTAAAATATCATTTGCAGTCAATGATTGCCTGAAATTCAGAAACAAGTCTAGGACCTCACCAAATGCTCTGCTAGGCATTTCCTGTAGCCACCTTCAGTTGCTGCTTGTTTGTGGGTCTTTCCGCATTCAGTTTTGTATTTAATACCTGAAAAGCATGCACTGTTGGGTTGGGATCAGGAGACTGACTTGGCCTTTGAAGAATATCCCATTTCTTTGCATTAAAAAACTATCTGGTTGCTTTTGCAGTTTGCCCTGGGTCATTATCTATTTGCACTGTGAAGCTCTGATCAGTTTTGCAGCACTTTGCTGAATCTGAGCAGCGAGTATCGCCCCGTGCACTTTTCATTTCATCCTGCTACTTCTATCAGCAGTCACATCATCAATAAACACTAGTGACCTGGCTCCACTGGGAGCCATACACGCCCATGCTATAGCACCATGTTTGACAGATAATGTGGTATGCTTCAGATCATGAGCCCTTTCTCGCCTTCTCCGAACTTTTCTCTTCCTATCATTCTGGTACAAGTTAATCTTGGTTTCATCTGTCCAAAGAATAGTTTCAGAACTCTGCAGGCTGCCAAAATCTAATCTGACCTTATTCTTGCAATCAGTGGTTTACACCTTGTTATAAACCCTCTGTATGACCTTCTCGAGTGTTCTTGACTTTTGCTGTTGCAAAACTTTTTCTTAACGAAGATAAGAATTCTGCAATTATTCACTGTAGGTGTCTTCTGTGGTCTTTAAGGCCTGTTGCTGAGCTGGGCAGTGCATTTAATTTTTTAAAGAATGTACCAGATGTTGATTTGACCACTCCTAAAGTCTCTCTGACAGGTTTATTTTGATTCTTCTTTTAATGGCATTTCTTTACCTCATATTGAGAGTTCCAGTGAACAGCCACTTAAACGGTTTAACACTTGGAAAAAACTTCAGATACTTTATCTGCTTAATTTGTCATGAAATAACTCAATTGTCCAATTACTTTCGAGCCTCTGAAAATGGGGGGACTTTGTCCAAAATTCCTGAACAGTTAGTGCAAAACGTTTGTTAAACCCCTTGAAATAAAGCTGAAAGTCTGCACTTCAATCACACATTGATTGTTAGATTTAAAATCCACTGTGGTGGTGTATAGAGGCAAAATTACAAAAAAAGAAAAAGTCATTCTCCACATATTTATGGACCTAACTGTATCTCAGTGTCTTTCTGTGCAGTGGGTCAGACTCCCAGTAGGTGGCACTGCTGCTTCATACACTGAGTCACCTTCCTGCTACGAGGCGCTCACTTCAGGTTGGTGGGATCAGTACTGCTTCAGTCCTTCATACCAGACTAAAACCTCATGGTAATGATATGAGTAATGTGTATTCAGCTGTCGGTAGGTTGTGTTGACAGTGTCGTGAGCTTCTCTGCAAATAGACTGTTGTCCCATCTGCTGGCACAGAGGCAGGTCATTGCAGCAAAGGGATGCAGTCGATATATTTATCCATGCAAAAGTTTGCTACACCTGGGAGGCAGCTCAGGAGTCTATCAAGATTAATCAAGTCTGCATCAAGCTTGGATTTAGAATCTGAAAACTGTCAGCTCTGCATTGTATGCAAGTGATTTTTAGCACAGACACAGGGGACCTAATCATGCTCTGAAAAACCATCTGGAAACAGACAAAAATATTTTATGAATAGTTTTACTTTAGACATGTTTATAGATATTAATTCTTGACCTCAGTGCACAAATTATGGTATAAAGAGGACTTAATCTAATGTGAACTCTAAATATCTGACCATATTCCTTTAGACTTTGATGTCTTTCTGAGGTCTCTTGTTTCTTCAGTTAAGTGGTGTTCTCCTTAAGACTGCAGACACTGGGTTCTCCCCTGCACCAGACCAGATCTCCAATCCCAACTCCCTTCACTGTTCCCCATGTGACTACACTGGGCTATTTGAGGAACGCCAAGAAAAGAGGTTCTGACCCTTCTTGACCTTACACAACAACATTCAAAGTCTTTATTTATCACTTGGAAACATCACACAGAGCCTTACACGGCTATTTAAAAAAGGAATATAACTAACTGTATCCAACCAAACCAGAATAATTTATGCTCCATGTTGAATCTCAGCCATGCCAAAGCACCATGTGGAGGAATCTCAGAATTTCTCCAGTCTCATAAAGCAGAGAAGACTTAATATAATTTAGAGACATCCCTCCCCTTTAAAGCTGATTCTCACTGATCAGGTAGCCATGCAGCCACCTCTGCCTCTCTGTGGCATGTCAACACCGCCCATCATCATCCAGAACACTGCCCACATGGTGACATTTTAGTATCTTCGTGTACTGCTCAGACCGAGCATTGGAGAGTGATTCCATGAGCTGATTTAATTCAAATGAGGGGAAACAAGAATTGATTTACAAAGCTGATATTTTATGTTTTTTGTTAAGTGTTAAATTTTACCTGTCCATTTACAACATCCACAGTCTCCTCAGCCACTCCTCACTGCAACAAAATGGATAGCAAGTTAATTAAAATCTCCAACAACAAGTGCTGTCTATTCGCTGTTAAAATAAAAAAAGGTCTACTGTACATGTTGAGCATGCTGCCACACTTTAAAAGGTAGGACGCTCATGTACAGCAAGAGTATTGGTTCCAGCTACTGAATGCCTGAGCTTGTGCTATTCTTACACGTTCTCTGACACACTCGCCCTCCGTGCTCCCATGATAGTCGTGAAACTTCAGGCTAAAGAAAGTCTAAAAGGTAGCAGGTAGGCAGCCACAGAGACTGAGGGAGCTTTTACAAAGAAAATAACCTTTTCCCTCATGCTTTTCACTTCTAAAAAAATGTCTAAAATGATCTGTGTCACCTCCCTCTGTCATCGTAACTACAACTACTTTTCAAAAAACGCAAAAGCAAAAAAATACTCTCCCTTTCCAAAGTCTCTCTCTCTTCAGCTGCCTCGGTCACACATCTTCTGACCGACTGCACTCATCTTTTCTGCCACCTGCTGCACGTGCCCTTTCACCTCCATCTTCCTCCTCCCCCTTGGCTCCAGCTTGCTCTGTCTAATCTCCTCCCCCTCGGCCCCTCTGACCTCCCCTCACCGTCTCCCTCTCGTGCTCCCCAACAACTGCCAATCCCTTTACATTTTAGGTGTTTCACAGGCCCTCAGATCCAAAATGGTTTACAACAAGTGCATAAAAGTAGCTCAACCTTGCTCTGCAGCTCCTCCACCCCGTCAGCCCCCCTCCCACACACTAACACATTCCCTAATCCACATTCTCTCTACTTTCGGCCTGCACCCAAGGAGGCCCTACCCAATTGCTCTCATCCACCAAGACTTCCAAGATTTTGTCTGCCTACCTCTTCTTCTTCTATTTTTATAGATATATTCATGAGCCCAGGTGCTGTGGAAATTCATTTTAAGTTCAGGAAGAATATTGAGAGCTCACTGAATCACCTAAAGCAATTAAAACCTTCTGATTAAGTCCTCTCTTTTCACAGATCTCTGTTTACACAGGCAGTGAATACATCATCTCCAAACACTTGCAGGCCATAGTTTGCTACTGTAATGACAGTCCAGGTTATGTAAGGTTATATGTTAATATTTCTCTCCTCCCACAGGAATCCATCTCAATATGTGCAACATGTAGCTGTCTGTTTGTATCAGTTATTTTATCCATTGATTACTTATTCTTCATAATATATTATTAAAAGATTTGTAATTAAATGTGTAAGAACAACCAGAATCTACAAAAAAAACCCCTCAATTTAAGGTCTGAATAAAAAAGATTAAAAAAAAAAAAACCCTTGTCAAGTTAATACTGTCCAGTTTTCTACTTTTAAGTCCTTGCAGCATATGTTGCCTTCAGGTAGGACTTCTAGGAGTTGTCACATCCAATGTGATTTTTTTTTTTTTCTGTCTGATTGTTCAGTTGACCATAAACATGCATCTCTGATGCTTTAGATGCATATCTGTTTTGTTTTTTTCCTACTCTAGTCTCATAATCTCTCATTCCTCCTATGGAGTTATTATAACCACCGTGGCACCTCCTCTTCCATTCCTTTCGGTGTAGCCTTTGGTAACACATACTAATACATGTGCACACACACACACACACACACACACACACACACACAACTCTCCATTTGTCACACATGCACCAGCTCCCCTCCTCCATTAGAGTTATAATTAATCCAACTGCTCCACTAACAGAGCAGAGTAGCCCCTTCAGATAAGGTTTCAGCTGCTGGCTGCTTCGAACTTAGATCTCTGTGAATTTGAAGCCACGTGGGCTGCAGGATGGCAGATTTTGAATTTGATTAATTGCACTTTTTTAATACAGTTGTGGATGCAGTTCTAACTGGGAAGTGGGATTAAAGTTTGCAATCTCTTAATTCTGATCAATGAACTCTTCTGTGTTCATTAATCAATATGTTTAGTATTTAGTGTTGTATTTTTTACAAAAGAACATTTAAACTAGTAATCTACGGATGAAAAAGTCCTCTACTTTTCTACTGAAGACTGCAACTTGCTACATTATTCAATGTGATGAATTACAAATAATCCTTTAATTCTGACATGTGATGACTGAAATAATGTTGTACATATTAAGCTGTTTACATAGAGAATTTCCATCTTCAGCTTTTATCCATTGATCTTTAATAATCCTGTATTAATTGAGCTATTAATTGGTCCTCTGCAGCACCCTTCCTGGTTGACCTGTCAGTCACTACTTTAAGCCCTGGCCCTCACTGTGGCCTAAATCTGTTCAGATGAGGGAAGCATTTTCCCATTTTAAGGCTGGATGAGGCCTACTAGCAACAAATCTATAACCCTGCTTGGTAGCAACTGGCGTCTCCCCTAGAAACACCCCCCAGTGGCCCGCATGCTCCTTATACGGCCCTCGAGGTGGGACCGCGAGCCTTGATGGGAGGTCAAAGCGACAGTTCCATATATGGCGCGCGCTCTCTCCACGTCGGGGGCGCGCAGCGTCACTTCTGATCCCCTCCTGAAACCCGATTGATGGAGTGCCCTCTTTGCCTTCACGTCAGCTCCCCACCTCCACCCACTCCTCAGCCTGGGCCTGTCAGTATCCTAATATGGCAGAGGGCCGGGATGGGGGCCACTGCTCAGGTTTGTGAATGGTGGACATTGGGTATAAAAGGTGGACAGGCAGCAGTGAGGACTGTAGCTGGTTCAGCAGCAGCACTGGTTGGGTCGTTCTCTCCGAGCCGCAGACACACTCCTAAGGTAAGACCCTGCTAGGACCTGACATTCCTGATGCCACTCATCCAGGTTGGGGACACCAGACTAGGCCTTAACCAGGGAGCCACTTGAGCATCTACTGAGGGGCAAAAATTAGGAAGGACTGCCGGGGACAGGAGAGATAGGACGGGGGCAATATGGGCAGGGCTGCTGGAGGATAGTTAGACCATAGGAGAGTCTGAAGGAAGAAGAACTGTTCATAGTTAAGGAGCCAGTACACAAAAACAGTGCTTAAGAGGAGAAATCTCAACGATCAGATCTGGAAGTAAATAGATCAATTAATTGATAAATAGATTAGTAGATAAAGCAGATAGAATGATTTACTGGTCTGACTGATCTTAAGGTGTTAAACAATTCGATTTTATATCAGTTTAAAAGCCAGAATAATTTACCTGAGGGAGGATTAGTAGGGAATACTTTTAACTTTAGCGCATCTTAGATCCTTGGTTTCTCTTAACCATGTGGATAGATGTACACTGTACAAATGAAGATAAAATAAAGAGCAAATCTTAGACAAGTCTCACCAAATTCCAATAGACATTTTAACAAATAATATCAATTACTTTTAATAAGATTTTTTTTAGGTTTACAAAGGATACTCGTCTTGCGTAATGGCCAATCCGTGTGCCGTAGATACATTTAGCGCAAGCAGTGGGACTGAACAGGTTCATGCTCCATTAAATTATTTTTTATTTATTATATTCCTTTTAGCCACACTTAGTATATTAGAATACAGAACAATTAATCGAAGCGTTAGTGTGTAACTGATTTCTGTCACATACATTATGGATTTGATTTAAACTGAAATATTTTGTCTTCCCCTCCTCTCTTACAGAAGCCAACATGTGTGACGACGATGAGACTACCGCCCTTGTGTGCGACAACGGCTCCGGCCTGGTGAAGGCTGGCTTCGCCGGAGACGACGCCCCCAGGGCAGTGTTCCCCTCCATCGTCGGCCGTCCCCGCCACCAGGTAAACAGCGAAGAAAATTAACTGGTAGACTAGATAACAGGCTAGACTAACTGGCAGCAGTGATTTTTTCACACTCACTAATTGTCGCACCTCAGCCAATTTATTGTTCAGTATAGAGAAATACAATTCACCTTCAACAAATTTAAAAACAATTAATCACCATTTTGGAATTGTTAAAATATTTAACTGATATTTCAGTATTTTATTGTGAAAATTCACTTGCTTGTGCAGCTGATATTGGCGTAGTCTCGAGTCATAAAAATTTGGCTCCTTTTACTTTGAACAATATAACCTTTAAATTAGTAACAGGTGAAGTGCCAACCTCACAACTGCTCTGTCTGTCTCTGTGACCCGAGCTGATATTTGGCACATTTACGCAATGGTCACTATGCCTGTTCAAAGATTTTAATCTGTCCAGAAAAAGGTCGCACATCTGTATGGATCATTTGACGCCCCCGGCTAACCTTCCTTTTATCTTGTCCTCTCTCCTCCCTTCAGGGTGTCATGGTCGGTATGGGTCAGAAGGACTCCTACGTCGGTGACGAGGCCCAGAGCAAGAGGGGTATCCTGACTCTGAAGTACCCCATTGAGCACGGCATCATCACCAACTGGGACGACATGGAGAAGATCTGGCACCACACCTTCTACAACGAGCTGAGAGTGGCCCCCGAGGAGCACCCCACCCTGCTCACTGAGGCCCCTCTGAACCCCAAGGCCAACAGGGAGAAGATGACCCAGATCATGTTTGAGACCTTCAACGTCCCTGCCATGTATGTGGCCATCCAGGCTGTGCTGTCCCTGTACGCTTCCGGCCGTACCACCGGTAAGACTGACATACAAAAGAAAATAAAATAAAAAAAAAATAACACAGCTGCAAATCATGAAAGGCATAGCTTACTAATCACACATAACACATATAGCCAGTCTACCTTACATTACATTAAAATACTTTATCATTACAATAACTATTGACTGAGCAATTTCACAATGAAATGCTATTACGCACAACTTTTACGCACAATCGACCAGCCTTTCTGGGACTGTTTATGGAGGTTTATTGCCCTCATCTCGTAAATTCTCCTCCAAGCACCCACTTTACCCGCAATTTTACGCACAAAACTGAAGTGTTTAACCATTTTTTGTCACTCGGACTTTACTAAACGTTCTCCTTGCCTCTCTATAGGTATTGTGCTGGATGCTGGTGATGGTGTGACCCACAATGTCCCAGTCTATGAGGGTTACGCCCTGCCCCATGCCATCATGCGTCTGGACCTGGCTGGTCGCGATCTGACCGACTACCTGATGAAGATCCTGACTGAGCGTGGTTACTCCTTCGTGACCACTGGTGAGGAATTTAACAATAACCAAGAATAAATGACCTGAAGGAAAAAATAAAAACCACCACTTTTTAGGAAGACATTATCTGAACGAAGTAGAGTCTAAATAATAAATACACTTTATTTTTATTAGCAGTGGTGGAACAATTTGTTATGATATGATTGGGTCAAAGATTTACGCACCGGCTGCGTACACAGACAAAGACCTTGAAGCAAATAATTGGAGAGGCCTATTATTGCCCACATACGTGTTCAGCCTCATAGCGATAGTGCTCATAGTGCTTAAAAGTAGGGATATTATTTTAAATAGAGTGAAAAGAGGATATGTACATGTCCACAATAGCGAAGAATTTTGTAGTTCAGCCCATTAAATCCGTGTTATTACGCACATGGCATCTGTAGTCTTCACGCTTTGGCACTCTGAATAATAATTCATCAACTTCTACCCCCACAGCCGAGCGTGAGATCGTGCGTGACATCAAGGAGAAGCTGTGCTATGTGGCTCTGGACTTCGAGAATGAGATGGCAACCGCTGCCTCCTCCTCCTCCCTGGAGAAGAGCTACGAGCTTCCCGACGGTCAGGTCATCACCATTGGTAACGAGAGGTTCCGTTGCCCCGAGACCCTCTTCCAGCCTTCCTTCATCGGTACTTCAGAGAATTATTTTTTTTCTTTCTTTCTTTCTTTCTTTCTTTTATTGACCACCAATAGACTTTTGGAGCTTTGTACTATACTGGGTACTCATTTCTTAACACTTGTCCATCTCATCTGAACAGGTATGGAGTCTGCTGGTATCCATGAGACTGCATACAACAGCATCATGAAGTGCGACATTGACATCCGTAAGGATCTGTACGCCAACAATGTGCTCTCCGGCGGTACCACCATGTACCCTGGTATTGCTGACCGTATGCAGAAGGAGATCACTGCTCTGGCTCCCAGCACCATGAAGATCAAGGTACTTGAAATCTAACTCAAAACTAAACTAAAAGCTTCAGGGTTTAAAAAGAGGCTGAAATATTTTATGTATAAATTGTCAATTACGCACCTGATTCCACTGAACACTTGTTCACTTATAGGCACTGGCACTTTACTAATCCACTCTCTTCTCCTCCAGATCATTGCTCCTCCCGAGAGGAAGTACTCCGTCTGGATCGGTGGCTCCATCCTGGCTTCCCTGTCCACCTTCCAGCAGATGTGGATCTCCAAGCAGGAGTACGACGAGGCCGGCCCCAGCATTGTCCACAGGAAGTGCTTCTAAATCCTCCATCTTCTTCTCCAGCTTCTCCATCATCTCAGTCATTTTTACCACCAGCCATCTGGAGATCAAGCAAGGAGGAGGATCAACCTCTGCGGCACGACAACACTCTGCTGTCGATGGACTGTCTGTCCGCGCTGCTGACATTCATATGCATTTTTTAAACCTTTTTAAAATGTGCATATTTTATGACTGTCTGTTGTCTGTGTTGCACGGAGAAAGGCTGTGAAAACCACCACTGAACCATGCATCCACCAAAAAACTTTAATAAAAAAAAATAAGAACAACATGTTGCCCAACACATGTGAATGTAAGTGTATATACATATTGATAATTTATTAAAGTCCATTATTTGGTAATTTTGCCCCTGGTCTTGTTTTTCTGGTAGTGGGAGAGGGTGGCAAACAAAAGCGCATGAAAGTCATACCACATATACATTTTTAGCTCTTAAAAGGTAAATTTACCTTACGCAAACAATGTCATCTTTCAGTATTTAACAACAACTTCCAAAATGGGGGAAATGAACCGGAATAATCACTAAATGAAACATAGTGTGGCCAGTTGTTCCACGATTGAGCTGATCAGGTGCAGGGCGCATTCATGGACATCGATATGCGTGTTGGCTTGGATCCCTGGATCATATTTGGATGGATAAGAGGCGGGGAGGAGGGAGGCTGCTAGGTGAAAGAGGTATTGAAGGGCGACGCCTTCGAGCTTTGACAGTCGGTGTTTGACTTGCCAGGAATGCGCCTAGGCAGCAGCAGCAGCTCCGCTTTTTGG
>VUQS01016023.1:26703-44762 GCA_015108495.1 Heterochromis multidens | reverse complement strand
TTAGTTTCTAGCTGCCTAGTTTAGTTCTTGTATTTCAATATTATTGCACATCCTCTTTAGTATATTGTTTGTTTATATTCTAGTTTTCCTTAGAGTTTGTATTTAGGTTGTTTTGTGATTCCTGCCTTCCCGAGTCGTGTCCTCGTCTCCGTGTTCTGTCTTCAGTGTGGTTTACCTTCTGTCTCTGTCTATGGCTCCCTGTGGCTCACTCTCTCTGTCTCGCTGTCTACTGCGCTCCCTCTGTCTCTCACTCTGTGTCTCTGGTCTCAGTGTTAAGTTCACATGTCTTAGTCTGTGTCTGCGTGTCACTTCCTGTTTTACTTTGATAGTCCTTAGTCTCCTGTGTATTATGTTCAGTTTTGCTTCCTCTCCCTCGTTACTCCTGATTTGTCCCTGCTGTGTCCCCAGCTGTCTCCACTTGTGTGATTGTCCTCTTGTGTGTATTTAAACCCTCAGTTTTCCTCAGTTCCTTGTCGTGTCTTCAGATGTCCTTCGTCGTTCCTATTCCTGCTGTGAGTTTGTGTTCCCGTCCTGCTTTCTAGTTTCCTGTGTTAGTTATTTTGCGTGCTCTGCCCCGTCAGAGCGTTTGTTTGGATTTTGAGTTATGTTTGTGTTCAATAAAGTTAATTATTAAATTCACGTTTGCCTTCAGAGTCTGCACCTTTGGGTTCCTCATTCTGCCTGCCTCACAACAAGACCGTGACAGTATGATGTAGCTCTTGGATTTTTTGCAGTTTCTCTGAAAATTAGGGGTGGGCGGGTCGATCCAAATATCGATAGTATCGATACAAACGCTAGTATTGGTATCGGTGACAGGATCAATGGTTTAGTTTGTTTTTCTCCTCTACGTTCAATACATTGCTCCCATTTCATTAAAAATCAGCTATATCTGTGCAAACACCACTTGTTCCTTTGTACACTTTGCTCCACACCCTCCTCCCTGCTCTCCTGTGGTTTGTTGCTGTATGGTCACGTGACTCAGTTGCGCTGAGAAAACACATGTGGGCTGCAGTGAGTGAGAAAGAGGAGCACCATGTGGAGATATTTTACACCTGTAAATGAAAACACTGCAAAAAGCAATTAATGTAGGAAGGAAATTCTCTGTGGCAACACTATGAATTTATAAAAAAAACTTTTTTTTCCCAGAAAGAACAGCAAAAGAAACCAAGTGAGGAGGAGGGACACACTGCTCTCCCCTATATAAGCTGCTTTTATAATGTAAACGTATCGGTACTTGGTATCAGATACTGGCCCTGTATTTACTTGATATTTGATTGATACCAAATTTTGCAGTACCTCACACCACTGCTCAGCATTGCACGGTCTGACCTTGCGGTGAATTTGCTGGTACATCCACTCGTGGGAAGATTGTAGCATTGTGTGTTAACACAATGCTACAATCTTTGGTTAATCAATTGCATTTGATTAAAAACACCTGGCTGCTACTTACCCTCTTAATTCCTGTGAATTAAGTTTCCAGTCCTTATGCCATTAAGCTTTAGGCTGTTCAGCTCAGCCATGTTTCTCATATTTCAGTTCCTAAATTTAAAGTGTGGTTAGAGCATCACATCAGTTTTAACTGCTGATAAATACAGAAAACACTTGTTTTACTATGTCATGTTGCTCTGTGCAGACTGCAATTAAGTTAATATGTGGTTGGTTTCTGCTTAGTGCTGCTGTTCTGTGAAAACTGTGTATCCCTAAGGTGTCAGCTCTTAACAAGTTAGGAAGGTAATGTTTTCAGTTTTGGAGTCATTATTTTCAGCTTATCTGCTGTTCTTGTTAATGGTTTAGGAGAAGTAGGAGATTTATCTCAGCTGTAATAGCAACTCTTTAGTTTACTTGAAAAAAGTCAAAATCAAACACGGAGCGACTTGGTTTTCACAGGGCAGTTGAAATGATTTTTTTTTTATCACATATATATGGCATTTGTTTTATCAATTTGAACATAGTTTTTGCTAAAGCTATTTAATTGGGTTGATATAATGCTGAGTTGAATAAAAATAAATAATCCAAGATAATAGCTTTCCCTCACAGCCTGACAGATCAGGTGCTGATTATGTAAATCATTGTTTGTCCACCTGGTCATTATGAGCGCTTCCATCTGTTCCTTGAAGCCTGGTCACTAATGAACTACAGCTACATCATACTGGATATAAAAATATGAACGACAAATAAGCGCACTGGACTTTTACTGAGCATGTTATGCAGATGCATAAGGTCGCTGCTGCCTTACAAAACAAATGCTATGAAACTAAATGCTATGAAACTAAGTGCTAAAAGCACAAAAGAAGTCAAGGATAAATAAACAGTGTTATTAAAGTCATCTAAACATCAAAGACATAGTCAGAGCAGATTCAGCCCAGTAAGTACAGAGAGGAAAGACTTTTACTGCTCCTCACGTAGACAGCTTCATCTCACACACCAGTCAATTGACTTGTTAAGAAATCATCAAAGGAAACGGCTCCAACAGAGAGAGTGAGACAAGAAATGTGCTGTGCTTAACACACGCTCAGTACATCTTTTACACCTGGGCAGGCTGACTGAGCTGTAATGTCTTTTTTTATTAAGGGTTTGTACATTGAATTTTACCTTAATAATGAGAGTAATTAACCCACTTGTAATAATCAGATCTGTCATTTCTGATTGTATGTATTACAATAGTCAGTTGTTATGTGTCTTTATGGTACACACTGCAACTTCCAGGTCTGAAAAATGAAGCCAACAGGAAGTGCTGTTAGCTGATAACTTAGTATTCAACCCAGTTGTCCAAACACAATCATCTGGCTCCAAAAAAACAAACAAACATGGCAGCAGCCAAAACGCTAATGTTAAGGCTTTAAAGGTGGTGGCTAGTGGGTGGAATTGTGGTAGCTACCTCCATTTTTTTTTATATACAGTCTGTCTACAGTATATAGTAGAGCCCAATTTGTGATTTCAAAATCAGATATATTGGCCAATATTTTTTTTCCTTTCAGAAACATAAAATATAAAGAGACTTCCCTAACATTTATGTGTAATTATTACTGACATTATTATATGACAACACAATTTAAAAAATAAACTTGCTTTATTATTACAATAATTCGTGGATTACTCGTTTACACTCCACTCGGATTACAGCCCCGGTATACCCACCGCATTGGTCACTTTGCACACTGCCAGTAACATCATCAAATAGCTACTTCTATTTATGATCGCTGTTAGGACACAGGTAGCCACTGCGATATTCTCCTGAATGATAGATGTCGCCACTCAGACAATACCGGTACATCAGCGCTGATAAAGGAAGAGCAGAAGCCAACAGGGTAAATGGTAAGTATAAAAGCAACATTAGCTGGTTGTTGTATTTGTGGTGTTTCAAACATGTCTTGCCAACAGGGAAGTTGCAGAGGTGGACAAACTATGTAATGTCAACACTCATAACATAGTTGAAAGGTGGTACTCCTGTTTCTTCTTTAATTTTTTTACTTCATTTATCGGCCGTTTAAAAATACAGGTACCAATATATCGACAAATGGCTAATATCGGCTGATAATATCGGCCCGTCGATAAATCACTTGGGCTCTAGTACATTGGAGTAGTTATTGTTTTTTAGCTATTGTCCAAAGACAAGCATGTTAGGTTAACTGGTGATTCTAAATTGGTTGTAGGTGTGAATGTGAGTGTGGACTGTTGTCTGTCACTATGTGTTATCCCTGCAACAGACTGACAGGCTCCATCCCCACTGCGACCCTGAATTGGATAAGCAAAGGAAAATGGGATGGATGGATGGATGGATGGAGATTATAGCTAAAAAATTAAGGGACATGGAGTGCACCTTCACATACTGATCAGTAAAGTTCATGTTTACACATTCTTTTGGAAATGACAGTCTGTTGTTTCAACAGACGGGATGTGATGCTGTAGGACAACGAGGTGCCCCGCTCATCTGCTCTGTGTTGAAATTCTCATCCCACTGAGTAGACGCAACAAAGAAAGCATGCTGTAAATACAGCCGCTGGACAATGACTCGCAAACACTCAGGCACAGACAGATGCCTTTGTGCTGTGCTTTTCATGTTGCTGTGGAAATTTCAAGCGACAAGATAATCCAAACACCTGTAAACAGAAGTAATTCTGACACTAAAGCATTATGTGATTTCAGCAAAAGTAGCAGAGCAGGCTGAATGTGTTTAGAATTTAAGCACGCTTTATTGCATTTTTGTTTAATTAAAACAGGATTGGAGTGCATGAATTACATCACTGTTACAAATCTGTTTGTATACTGTTGAGCTGAAACCATCACACTGCTGTGTCTTGTACAGATTTTTCTCTAAAGCTCTTTGAGGTCCTTCACGCATTTGCTCCGTATGTTTCTAATAAAGTACACACTGAAACGCCTACAGTGATGTGCCACACAGAAAAAGAAGCAGGCATCACACACCAATGACAGATTGGGGTTAGTTTTTGGGGACTGACATGCAGACTGGAGAAGCTGGGGATCGAACTACCAACTTTCCAATTAGCAAGCTGCTCTACCTCCTGAGCCACAACTGTCTCATTTAAGACTAAATATAATTTCAAAGGTTTTCAAAGGTTATTTAAATATTCTTTAAGAAGGAGTCAAGTAAGTTTTATTCATCTAACCCTGCATTACTAATAATAAATTTGTCTCCAGGGTTTTTCTAATCTCAATCTGGATAAGAATAATCTCCTAGAATCATTTAACAGGAAAAAAAAAAGAAAGGAATGAAGGTGGGAACCCTCTTCCAGGGTGGACAGAGAAGTGGTTTGTATTTTAAACGGATGTTTTAAGATAAATCCGGACTTGGCCCATGGCTGTGCAAGATCACAGAGTCTTTAATCTCCTATGAGCCAGATGACACTATGAAACCTGCAGGCCAGGTTCTTTGAGTCAAACTAAAGTTCAGACTGATGACTAAAGGATGTTAGTGTTGGAGACACTGTAAATCCAGCTATACTGAAGTGGCAGAGTTTAAAACGTGCTGAAAATACTTCCAGCACTTTCAGCTTTGCATTCAGCTTACAGCATAGCAACAAGGTTTTCTTTACACAGGCCAATGCATATACACCTTCTTGTTCTTGGTATAAAACATCTTGTATGTCAGCCCTGAATCCTACCAGCTAAAATAGGAATATTTTTATGATGCCATAGAAGTAAACTTTCTTTTCTTTTCCTCTGTGTTTTGCTTCCTCTCCAATCTTGTTCAAACAAGTACGAGTTTGTGCCAAACTTAATTCTGTTTGTTATGCCATGTAATAACTGTAAGTTATTAGCTAACGGCGCTTCCCGTTGGCTTCATTTTTCAGCCTCGGCAGTTACCTTGTGCATCAGATCCAAAGGATATATAATAATAAACTATTGTAATCTACACTACCCGGTCACTTTATTAGGTCCAACTTGCTAGAACTGGGTTGGACCCCCTTTTGTCTTCTGAACTGCCTTAATTCTTCACAACACAGATTCAACAAGGTGCTGGAAACATTCCTCAGAGATTTTGGTCCATATGGACATGATAGCATCACACAGTTGCTGCAGATTTGTAAGCTGCACATCCATGAATCTACCATTCCACCACATCCCAAAGGTGCTCTGTTGGATTGAGATTTAGTGACTGTGGAGGCCATTTGAGTACAGTCGTGTTCAAGAAATCAGTTTGAAATTATTTGAGCTTTGTAAAAAGGTGTGATATCCTGGTGTGTTACACTACCACCACCAGCCTGAACTGTGTAATACAAAGCAGTGTGGATCATTACTTTCATGTTGTTTACGTCAAATTCTGACCCTGCCATCTGAATGCTGCAGCAGAAATCGAGACTCATAAGACCAGGCAACATTTTTCCAATCTTCTATTGACCAATTTTGGTGAGCCTGTGTGAATTATAGCCTCAGTTCCTTGTTCTTAGCTGACAGGAGTGGCACCCGGCATGGTCTTCTGCTGCTGTAGCCCATCTGCTTCAAGGTTCAGTGTGTTGTGTGTTCAGAATCAGAATCAGGATCATCTTTATTTGGCAAAGTTTGTGCACACAAACAAGGAAATTGATTCCGGTTTACTTCAGAGATGCTCTTCTGCATACCTTGATTGTAACAAGTGGTTATTTGAGTTATTGTCTTCCTATTAGCTCAAAGCAGTCTAGCCATTCACTTCTGACCTCTGCATCCCCAGAGAACTGCCGCTCACAGGATATTTTCTCTTTTTGTAATCTTTCTCTGTAAACCCTAGACATGGTTGTGTGAGAAAATCCCAGTAGATCAAAAGTTTCTGAAACACTCAGACCAGCCTGTATGGCACCAACAACCATGCCACTTTCAAATCACTTAATCACCTTTCTTCCCCATTCTGATGCTCAGTTTGAACTTGTTGACCATGTCTACATGCCTAAATGCACTGTTGCTGCCATGTGATTGGTTGATTAGGTATTTGTGTTAAAGAGCTATTGAACAGGTACATATAGTTTTGTTTTTCTGCTTTTTTTTTTTTTTTTTTTTTTTTTTTTTTTTTTTTAGAACTGTTTGTTAATGTGTTTTGTACTGGGAGTAATTGCACTAAAATGTACTGTATTGTTTTTACATTAGATGATCTGTGACCGGATATGAAGTGATTCACAGTTGTTCCAGTTCACTGCATGACTTTGGGTTCCTCCCCTGTACAGAACTGGCTGATTCCTAGTTGAAATCATATTCACTCCCCATTGCATCTAAAAAACACATACATTTAAATGTGTCTCCCATGATTTACTTCTGCTACTGATCTGGTCATATACATATTACTTATTTAAAAAAACAAAAAAAACCCACCACACTATATACTTTGAACAAGTATTTTTTCATCCACTATAATAACACTTCATTAGAAGCAGTATATTTCCACCTGAGGAGAATTCCACAGAACTTTTTTCAGCTCTGATCACAGACTCACAGAGCAGAGAGACTTAAGAGTAGCCCTGACAGCCTCTGGGCCTGAGCCACGACAGCCGAAGTTCAGGTCTCACTGGGGGGTCCCGTCACATTTCTGCCTGCGTTAAGTAGCTCAGGCAGTGTCTGGACTATATGCATATGTGCACGCGCGCGCGCACACATGCGTGCACACACACCCACGTGAGTTCACAGACGGACACTTCCTCCTATTGGGCCTTGTTCTTCTATTGCTCAGGTCCGCTGTGGTCTGCCACAGACGGCAGTATGTCTGTCACACAGTCTGTGCTGAGCCTGGCAGTAAAGCTCCAGGGATGAATTCTGGCTCACGGGCAGATCAGGCAGCCGAGTTCAAGCCTCAAGTGATGCCTGATCTTACCATGACACGGCCCTGCCAATCTGTGAAATCAGAGCTGCGAGGTGAGGGCGGGACTGTTTCACTTTAGCTAAATTCCCCCAACACATGTATTTTAGTACAAAAAAACCCACAAGTATGTGTCCTGAAATGAAGAAACAAAAACCTTGGGTTGATTCAAACAAACAAATTAAAACCTTTATATTCAGAGTTAATCAGGGGTGAACATCCCAGTGCTCTCACAGCATCAGGCTCCAATTTGTTCCAGGTATGTGGAGCACAAAATGTAAAATCTGTCTTTCTAAGGTCAGTGCTAACGCAGTCCAGTCAATAAGCCTCTTGCAATGAGAGAATTAATATTGAATATACAGGAAGAAATGTTAATCTCTTTTGAATGAATTCCACTGAAGGTTGTGATATGAAATAGATACACTGACACAAAAAAACATTGAAAATCCAGATATCACACACATCATACACATAGTGGCTTTTTACTCCCCAGTCTTAGGTCTCAACATTAGCGTTCTGGCTTTATTTGGGGTTTCTAACACCAAAACAGCTGTTAATTATCAGCAAAGACTAACTAGCTGGTTAGCAAGCTGTCTCCATTAACTGTAAGGGTGAAAAGCACAGACACACATATCTGCTTTTGAGCTAAATAACAGACTAACTACCATAATTTCATTCACCAAAACAGAAGCAGAAGCTTCTTAGATGGTTTGTACCTCACAGCAAGCCAGATTATTCCTTTTAAAAGCACCAACAGCACAAACATCCAGCTCAGCGACTCTAGTTAGCAGAACTGACACTTAGTTATCAACTACAGGTTTAGGCTAGAGTGTTCTAAAAATCATACTTTGCCTCTGATAAACAGTTTGATTACATTCTCACATCATATGAGAGTGTCCCGAGTCCAACAATGTTAGATCCACTTCAAAGAAAGTTTCACTAACGCCAGCTAACAGACACTAACAGTGGCAAAAACAGCAGCACTTACCAACAGAAAAGTTCAGGATATGCTCAACAACTCACCTCAGTATCGCTGTCATTGGACAGTAGTGAGCTTCTCTGACTCATCAACTCATATCGGACTCCTTTCACAAATTTTTATATCCTTCTTCAGAGTAAATAGACGTGGACACCAGCTGAGGTAAACAATGGACTGACAGCCTACATTTACTACAGATGAACAGCGGCCAGCACGTTAGTGTCCTACGGCAGCCACCGTAGCTAAGATTTTGCACTTGAATGAGGAGGGGTAAGGAAACAGAATTCAGTTGACTGCAATCTGCAATCTACTGACATCTAGTGGTGAGATTTTACACACTGTAACTTTAAGCTGTTTTCACACATAAACCTTTCTATACTTTACCCACTAGAGCTTCATGTGAGTACACATGAGAACTGTCCAATGACGTCTGATCGGTCATTAGAAGGTCTTCAACTTGCCAACTCCCAAATCCAATAGCACCATTTCGCTCCAGTGTGATGACAGCCCAGATACTGTTTTGGTGAATTCACAGCAAGCAAGCGGTTGTCCTGTTTCCTGACATTTTACGACATTTTCCAAAGTTCATGTGCAAAAACAGCTGTACAGTACAAACTAAACATTCAAGGACATTTGCGCCTTTCTCCTCCGATGAATTATCATTGCATTCCCATGGTTCTTAGCTATATTTATAATCAAGGACAATAATTTGTCCTTGATCAGGTTTCACAGCATATTGCAGTCGACTGAGAAGCATATTCTGTTGTTGAGAATCAATGAGAACAATGTCTGTCAGTGGCAGATATTATCTGTGGTTGTGTTCTCTGACTGATGCAGTGACTTTCACCAGAGGAACACAAGAGGGATATCAGGAGTGTGATCTAGTTCTGTTAGTCACCAGAAGGTCCAGTGTGTACAGCATATACAGATACTATGGATGATCAGATATTTTTTATATAGTTTTGGGGAACCTGAGGTAAATGTAAATTTACCCTGTAAGTGAAGAGAGAGAAAGACAGTTTTGCAAGGACAGCAGTCAAAGTCAGAATCGCAGTATCATAATGTAAAGTCAGACTTCATTTACATACTCGTCACATCCAGTGTGCATCTTGCCAGAGGCGCGATATCCCTGTGTGTAACTGCAGGGTTTGAACTAATAGTACTGTGGGGCATGAATATAAAATATCACTTGAGCATTGTTGTGCAGAGCTGATGAGATAATCTATAACATTTTCTAATATATAAATGTCTGCTTAACATCCAGCTGATAAAACTGTGTTACAGCCCATTTAATCAAAGCTGTCAGTGTCAGTTACATTGTTCCATCCAGGTAAAACACCGCAGTGCATATAGAGTGATGTGGCTTCACGGCTGCAGATAAAGCCAATTTAAACTGCAGATTTAGCTCAGATTTATTTATCTCTGATGTGTCATACATGATGGATGTAGAGACATTTGTTTTCAGAACAATTTGTCTGCTTGTGATACCGAAAAGAAGTCATTCAAATCCCATCCTCTTCAGTATAAAAGAATCCGATTTAACATAATGTTGTTGTTTTTTTAAATTCTGTATTCAAAAACTTCCACCTGCTATTTTCTCCTCGCAGTAGGGAATCTTTTAACACGCGTGTCTGTTTTTGACTAAAAATCTAATCAGCCAGAGCCAAGGTTAGTCACGTCACCGTGGGGCGAGTCCGGTGGCGTCGAATCGAATCACATCAAGCTTCTTTTTTTTGATGAACTGATCAGTTCTATCATATTACAGTAGTTTTAGATAAATGTGGCTCGAATGTAGTGAGTTAAGAGACTTCAAAGAGGCGCTTTGAAATGAGGCCATGAAAATGCCAGAGCACTGGTGGAGCGTGTGCGTCTGTCCTTTAAAGTCTGCTCCTGGCTTCCTGGCTGCGTGCTAATGATGAGCAGATAAAAAATTCAACCGGATGGCATCGCTCTGCGTCTGTCTGCATGTGCTCACCTCTCAGCTCTCTGCGTATGCAGACATATGCGCGTGAGGGTGTCCGGCCGTCTGTCGGCTTGTCGTCACCGCACCACAGGGTATAAATGTAACTGACTGTGCTATTTTGCCTTCAAGTAAAAGGGCTGCGGATATGTGGTCTGCGGTTAGAGTGTGTCCGAGTGCGAGGCGGCAGGCAGTTAGTCTTATCTAAGAGACGGAGAGTCGGGCTGTGTAATTATTTTCACTGGCTTTGATCCAGAGCAGTCTCTTCTAGACACCTGTTGGCCTCTGGCTCTTGTCTGAGGCCCGATAATTAGACCCACAACCGCAGGAGCAAGGACACACGTGCACCAGCAGCAGCAGCACTGACTACTGCACACATATGCGTACAAAGCATTCATCTCCACTAACACTCCTATTTATTTTATGTCATATTCAGGCTAATCCACTTTAACTTTTCTGTGGGTGGCTCTGCAGTGCAACTGCACTGTCATACCAGTTGTAAGAGAGTCAGAGACAAAGTGACAGCCGTCGTCAGTCAGACTGCAACTCTGTGTCTTAGATTTAATTTCTCTGTGTTTCTCACTTCAGTGTCTCACTGTGAGACTCAAAGCAGCTGCCATTCAAAGTGCGCAGACTTTCAAATGACATTGACAGTCAACGTTTTTTTTTCCTGCCACACAAATGGCAGCTACAGCTATCGATTGTGTGGTTTTTTTTGTTGTTGTTTTTTTTACAAGGAAACATATTTAAACATATTTAATTGAAATTTCATTCAATTTGTGTTTTTCTTATTTTTCGCTGTCGAACACAAAGAGGCCAAAAAAAAGGGGTCCTTTAGGAAAATGGTCAATGGAAGGTATTGCTTTAGAGAATTGAGTTTCTTTAAGAAATAATAATTTAGTGAGAAAGTAATTTCCTGACATGCCTTGTCTTGTCCTTTCATTTCAGTACATTCCCAAGGCTGCCTATTATTTTTCAAAGAACAGTGGAGCTTTCTGCCAGATGAACCAAAGACATACAAAGAATTTCTGGCCAGAGCCAGTATCTACAAATCAGCCACACAAAAGCCTTGTTTGCAGCAGCCAAGAACAGAAGGTTCTCGGGCTATGAACATTTTTATGTGTACAAATTCATTGTTAAATGTTTATATAGCTGATATAGAGAAATGGCAACAGAAATACAAAGAAAGCCTCAAGCCAAACTTCAAGGCTCATCTGTGTAATCAATCTTTACAAACCTGGCACTTTAATTTAGTGTGAACCTTGTTAATCAGCTGTTATATCATTATGTTCTTTTGGTGAACACTAAACAGAAATGACGCCTTCACAGCCTGCTGTATCTATGTGTTGTGGCTCTGACAGCAACTTTGGGCTTTCTAAGCAGGTTATTAAAATGGACAATAACAGTCCACATATTTTGGTCTAGGTATATCATTGTGGTCTGGTTATTTTCTCCAGCTAATTTAAATTGTGCATTAAATTAGAAAAATATTGAATGGGCATTTATACACAGCAAAGTAAGGCATCAACATGAACAGCTACTTTCACATACCTGGTAAAGCAGACTTTGGGTTTTGAAGTCGCACAGCACCAGTTATTATAGTTTTACATTTTTTTTACTTTTACTTTTTGTTTTACTTTTATTTTTTTTGTCATTTTGATTTTAGTTTAGTTTTAGTTTGCTATAATAGCCTTTCACAGCACAAGATATGCTTTTCTAAGTTATAGGTTAACCATCTTTGTGTTCATCTGACATAAAAAAAAAAGCTTCATTAACTTTTTTTTTGTTGTTGTTTTTTTTTAAACTTGGAGGACAACAAACAAACTGAAAACACACCATCTGACATACCGTCACCTGAAATCACTATGGTGAACTTTCAACATGGCCCTGTGTTCAATGCTGTTTGGATTATCTTCTTTTCAAAACCTACATTTTCTAGGTCACTACAGGTAGCTATATAAGTTTGTCTCTTGTCTATTTTCTGATGCTCAGTGAATAGTGTGCAGTGGGTTTATCGGAGGCTCTGATTCAGAGCTTTTTCTCTGAAAATGGTTTGCCTGAAAAAAAGTTTGAAGAGGGAAGAAACTGTGGGCCATAAAACCAGAACAATGAGCTAAAACGAGCCTTGAAAGCTCAGGAGGGGAAATGTAGAAGTGGGTGATGGTTATCTCAAGGTGCCTAACATGGAATGGACTGGCCACATTTGCCTTTTTCACATGAATTCACACAGCACTTTATCTTCTTTGCACCAACAGCCAATTTAAAATCCAAAATTAACCTAACATGCATATCTTTGGACTGTGGGAGGAAGCTGGATTACCTGGAGGGAACCCACACAGGGACTGTGACATGCAAACTCCACACAGAAAGACTCCAGCTGACTGTGAGGCGCCGCCACGCCACCCAACGTACCCCCCCTAATATGGTCAACATCTCTCACAGTACATTTATCATTTAATAACATTTGTTAATGGTAAGTTTATAAGAGTGTACTCAGTGTAGCTCTGACTCAAAACACATTTTAGTGTCTTACATTTCCTACTAGCGATCTCATGCCCCCGTTATGTAAAAAAGCTATTATGCAATCATCTGCAAGTCATTTAAACCCTACATTTCACTGGAAATAGTACAAAGGAAATGTACACTAAGAGACTTTATTGTCTATCCATCCATCAGTGCTAACCACTGCACCACTGTGTTGCCCAACTTTTAGCACAAAAGGCTGCGGCTTTACTGACCGATATGTTTTTCTTCTTCGCATGACAGTGTTTTAACTTGCATCCACAGAGATGAACTGTGTCCAGTATTCACTCACATTGGTTTTCAGAAATCTTCTTGCACCCATGTAGCGATTTCCACTACAGAAATGTGTCTGTTTTCAATGCAGTCCTCCCTGAGGGCTGGAAGATGATGGCTATTCAATAATGGTTTCAGCCCTGTCCCTTTCATACAGAGATTTCTCCTGATTCTCTAAATCCTTAATGATATTATGTACCGTAGATAAAGAAGTTCCTTTGCAAATTTACATTGAGAAACTATTCTTTAATAATTAAACATTTTGCCCATGCAATCTTATGCAGAGTGATGAACTCCTCAAAGCCTTTACAACTAAAAGACTCAGCCTCTCTTGGATGCTCTTTTAATACCCAGTCATGTTACTAATGAACATAATTAGCTGTGAGATTAACCCTGCCACAGACTGGCAACCTGTCCAATGACAGCTGGGACAGGCTGCAGCCCTGCAACACCCTGAACTGGATAAACGGTTAAGAAGGTGGAAGGATGGATGGATGGATGGATGGAAATGGGATGTTTCACCAGATGTTTTTTTCTTCAAGTATTACACAACTATTCCAGTCTTTTTTTTTTTTTGGAAGGGTCATCGAATTTAACATACAGCATGGAAAAGAAGTAGTGAAAGCATCACATAACTTAATTTATAGACTTATTTGTTTTGATGTCTTTGTATGTGTGGATTTAATTGGTTGTTACCGACATCTGGTGAAAATTTCCTGTCAATAGCCCCATTAGAAATATATTTACTGAGAAAAATGTTGATGTGTTCAATACTTATTTTCCCTGCTGTAACTGAATACTTTTCAAAACACATTAAATTTCCTCAGTTTGATATGTTATTGTTGTACTATTTTCACCTAATAATATAGGGTTTTAAAAGATTTACAAGTCAATGAATTCTGTTTTCATTAACATTTTACACAGCATTCAAACTTCTTGGAAACAGATTTGCATGAAATTAACATAAATATTTAGAACTGGAAGCAAAGGGGAAAATCTTAATTTTGTGTCTGTTTCTTTAGGGCCATCTGGCTTCTCCTTCCTCTCTGCCATTGCTGCTGAACGTGTTTTCCCCTGAGATGGTCATTAGCCTTCACAGGCTCTCTTCTAATTTTTACTCTCTTAACCTCATGAGGGTATCTGTACTCATACTGGAGTGTTGTAAGGAGATCCAGTCATCAGTGCACCCCTGGGTCTTGTCTTCAGTTTGCTCTGAAATGTCGTGGTTAAACCCAACACCTCTCTTGGGGTTTTTGTCAGGGTTTGGACACTTTTACTGCATGTGTGTGCCATCTTAACAAACTGCTCTTACTGTTTTCATGTTGTACTTCTTACCTGTGCTTTAACCTGGTAACCGCATTGCAGATATTTCAACGCTAACATTGAAATATCTGTAATGTAACTGAATGCCATGCTCAAACTAGGGTGGTGATATTTAACCATGTTTAAAGTGATATTTCAGGAAATCAAACCATGATACTGCTGAGTGAAAAATATACAGTCATATGAAAAATAACATTTTCCACAGGAGTCGATACAAAGTACAGCCTTACGGCTTTTGTTAGAATTAAGAGAGTAACCAGCAGCTGGGTACTGATAATCAAATACACTCAATTTATCATCCGCAAATGTGAGCACCTCTATAAAAGCAGAGGTTTTGGCAGTTTGCTGGTCTAAAGGATTCAGGTTTGTGTTAACACAATGCCACAATCTTCCCAGGATTGGAAGTACCAGTAAATTCACCCCAAGGTCAGACCGTGCAATGCTCAGAGAAACTGCAAAAAACCCAAGAGCTACATCTCAGACTCTACAGGCCTCATGTTAAATGTTAAAGTTCATGACAGCACAATTAGAAAAAGGGTTGCCAGGAGAAAGCCTCTTCTCTCTAAAAAGAACATGGCAGCACGGCTTAGGTTTGCATCTGAACAAACCACAAGACTTCTGGAATAATGTGGTTTGGACAGATGAGACCAAAGGGAAAATGTTTAGCCAGAATGCAAAACACCATCTCATACTGGCGCATGCTGCTGGAGGGGTGATGATTTGTACTTCTTTTGCAGCCTCAGGACCTGGGCACCTTTCAGTCATTGAGTTGACCATGAACTCCTCTGTATACCAAAGTATTCTACAGTAGAGTCAAATGTGAGGCTGTCTGTCCGACAGCTGAAGTTTGGTCCACATTGGGTTATGCAACAGGACAATGATGTCAACACAGCATCATATCAACAGAATGGCTTAAAAAGAAAACAATCAATGGCCCAGTCAAAGTCCAGACCTCAACCTGACTGAAATGTTGTGGCAGGGCCTTAAGAGAGCTGTGCATAAATGAATGCCCACAAACCTCAATGAACTGAAGCAACGTTGTAAAGAAGAGTGGGACAAAATTCCTCCACAATGACGTGAGAAACTGATAAATTCATACAGAAAACTGTTACTTCAGGTTATTGCTGCTAAAAGTTCAGTAGTTCTACAAGCTACCAAATCACGGGGTGTTCTTAGTTTTTCACAGGTGTGCACAGAGTCATGTGAAATCTTTCTTTTCCACATGACTGAATGTGAAATGTAAATGTGTACAACATGTACAATCATGCCCAGTCTTAGGGTTTTACCAACTGCTTATCTTGAGCATGTTTTTCAGATTTGATTGATTTTATTTGAACTGGCATTTATATTGAATAAATGACCCAATTCTATAAAACATCATATGGTAAAAGGCACTGATATATGGGACAAACACTGGTATCAGCCACTGTCTGCTTTGTTGACTGATGTCAGCTTATAAAACATTTACAGATGTAGGTGGCTGATATGTGTTATGTTGCATCAATTTTGCACTTGCTATGCACTCAGGCATGATGTACTGAAGTGGTGAATGACTTTAAAACAGTTAAGTTCCTATTTATAATCACATCATGTTTTTTATTTTGTGTTTTTTTCTGGGTGGGGGGTGTTTACAAAGTTTTTTTTTCTTGTTATTTTAGTTATATTTACATGTTCGAAATAAAGTCTATTCTATTCTATTCTATTCTATTCTATTCTATTCTAATAAGTTCCTATTTCTAACAACAAAGTAATAAACAAATGAAAAAAAATACTGGCATCAGTTATTGGCCAGATTTTCAACATCAGCATCAGCTACTTTCTTCATGAGTCATTCCTGATTATCTGATTGTGATAAACACAGAAACAGTATGGAATGGTAATCATTAAGTAATGAGTACCGACAGAGGAACTACTGAGCATGATGCTTCACAACTGGAGGTGACAGAAAAAAGTAAGTAAAAGATTTACGATATAATACAATGAACTAATCATGACTTTAATTGTAATTAAAGTTATTCAAGAACTGACGAGTAATTAATTAACTCTCCATGATTCATTCCTCAGTGACTTTTTAGCAACTTTTTTTTTGCATCACTTTTGCTGCCTGCCAAATTAAAAGAATTAATTCAAAAAAAAAAAAGAAAACACTTCCACCTTTTAGTAACCCCAACATTTTTAAAGAAATTACACCGACCTTCAGAAACAAGAGATATTTTTTCCCTTTTGTCACACATCTGTACAAAACATTAACCCTCATCATATAAAGAGTAGCAGTGGCTTAAATGAATGAGTATCTGTAAAGAGAGGAAATAAAAAGATAGAGAAGTATGTGAAGACCAAACAAATTGTACATGACCTACGCTGTCTGCACACAGACAGACACGTGAGCCGCTTCTAAACTTTCCCAGGTGCATTTGACTGTGCAGTTTTGCTCGACAAACGAGCCCACTAGGAGAAAACACGGCCCAGAATCAAACATTAAGACAACATAAGAGCTACCAGCGTGGTGTAAGGTGTGCAAATTAAGCTGCAAAAGACAAAGCTCTCAACATGAGAGGAAAATGTGCACCGGCTCAGGGAGATTGAGGCTCTTGTTGCTTCAATTAATGGGGCGTTTCACCCACACACACACACACACAAACAGACCTTCTTTCTCAGCCTGATGTGGGCCTGGTCATTAAGATTATGCAATCTATTCAGGCGTATCGAGCCTGCTTTTTGATGCTGAAATCGCCAAAATGAAGCAGAGTTCAAAGCAGGACAGAAAAGACTCTGTGGCATAATGAGAACGAGAGCTTCCTGCTAACACCTGTGACAAATCCTGCTTTACTGAGAAGAACAGGAAGCCTTCAGAAAGCAAGAAAACAGGGAGAAGGAATACGGAAAAACTGAGACAGCGATAAAAAAGAACAGTGGGCCCAAAAGAGCATAAAGAGGGCATTTTTTAGTAGTTTAGTAGTATTTGTTTTGGCGCCTGTACACTGGCAGGGTTTTGCTCGTAAGACAGATATAAAGATCAATACCACTTTTATATCACATTACTATTATATGTACGGTAAACAGCTTCACTGTTAGCACAAGCATAAACACAAGCATTGCATTGATCTTCTTTCTTGAAGGAAGCAAGGAAGCAAGGAAGCAAACAAGCACAATTCCTAAAACACTGAACTGCTCCTTTCAGCAGTGTGATCTGTGTCACATCTGCACAGACAGGACAGTGAGAAATTAGCGAGGAAAATCTCGGTTATTAAAGCTGCATGAAAGTCTGAACTCTGTCTGACTTCAGAGCAGTGATATGCACTTCAGGCAAATGAGGCCGGGACCAGGAAGGCCTGCACGGGTGAACGCTTGCCATTATCTTTAGATTGGTGGAGAAGGAGGGCAGAGTTTGACTGTAGCAGCCATTAATCCACCCGGGCTGCTTAGAGTGCCGTCACACGTCGGCACAATCCTACTGAGCAGATCACACATATACAGATATGTTTACAAATTGAAATGGAGATGAGGATGGCACAGCATTCACTGAGGGAGCGCGCACTTGTATGACATGGCTGCAGAAATGAAAAATAATGACAGTCCCTACAGAGGTTGACAGGTAGGAAAGCAGCACGATGGGGCTGTGATGGATGGGGGTGAGGGTGGAGGGGAGGAGCTCGAGGGAAAAGAGACAGGTAGCACTACAGCACCCATGAGAGACAAGGAGGGATGGGGAGGGGGGG